>JAOTOM010003224.1:0-142322 GCA_034440615.1 Ashinkailepas kermadecensis
ACAAAACACTCGTATTCACAGATGGGTGAAGACACAAGGCCAAAGTAAGCGTTGGCATCACTGAACCAGGTCTTAGACTTTCAAAACGTTTACCAGGTAACTTTTCCATCTTCACATTTGAAGCAGTAGCCATACTGGCCGCCATCTCCACACCAAAGAAGCACAACACAAGAAACGTAGTAAATTGTTCAGACTCCAAATCAGTCCTTCAGTCAATCAACAACACTCAAGGCTGCCCACATCTAGTGATTGATCGAATCCAACAAGCCGAAGCCCGCCACGTAGAAGACATGGCCTTCCTCTGGATTCCGGGCCACGTCAACATTCGGGGAAATGGGAAGCAGATTGGGTGGAAAAGCAAGCCTTAACGTCAACATCTTATCCCAACATGGGATAAATATGCAGACGGCAGCGAAGCACTCCCACAGCGCCACATACGTCAGCATCACCCGAACACATGGACACAACACAACTCTACACCTCACCGCTCCAACCACACTTACATCAATCCAACGGTAAGTTACGGTAAATCCAACGGTAAATCCACACGAAACACATGCAGCCAACCAGACCGGCAAAAAGAAGTCATCCTCACTAGACTTACAACTGGTTGTACAAAGCTTGCACGCTCTCAACCAGAGGATGACCGTTATACAACACCTCACTGCGACACCTGCGACACCTCACTGCGACACCTGCGACACCAAAACATAGGCCACATCCTGCTAGACTGTAGAAGCTTTGATGCTCGTGGACAACCAATTAAGGCTTTCTGCCAAAATGAATGCATCACTCTCTCGCGTTCGTCGCTTCTAGGTGACTCTTCTACATCGCTTCTAGTTCCTCCAATTGCTCTTTGCCTATCTGTACGCCACCGCACTAGCATTGTAGACACCACACCACCAACACGCACGGCACGCCCGCACAACCACTCATAGCAGTACCGTAAATAGCCATCCACGAATGGCTATTTAGAACCCGATGGTACACAGTGGTACCATCGGAGGTACCCAGAGGTACCATCGGAGATACCCAGAGGTACTATGGGAGGTAGATGAGCCGAATTACAAAAATCCGTGCACACACCATCCTGAATGATCGCATGCTACTAGTTACTGACTATCAACATGCGGCAGCTGGCGTAATAGACGTGGGAAATTGCCTCCTTGCCCGCTCGATAAGGAACCCTCGGTGCTCTTCCATAGGAGTAGGCTAATGTCGTACCCTAGCAAAATAAACTTTCTTCCCCACCCCCTTCACCCTAAACACAAATTATCTTTCGGAAACTAAACTCTATCAAAACGATAGAGTCGTTTTGATACCATCTGGGAGATGGTTCCACGCTCACTTCGGCATTCAGCGCCTTAACGTCACATACACTATAACGTAAAACCCCTGTATTGTAAATGTGCACTTGCCTTTGAACTTGCTTGCAAAACTTACTCGCCTTAAATGCGGCGCAAATGACCTCCATGGTCCGGCACGCCTGGGAAAAACGCTTCACCCCTCCAATTTACAAAACGCAATGTTTCCTTATTGATTACGCTTGTTTTTTACCTTTTGGTTTTGCAAACAGCATGGTTTTTCTTCTTTCGGGTTTCTCCAAGCATTAACTCGAACATACACCTACAGATCCAAGGCTGGGCCCGAAAGCCCACGGCTCGCCCTGGGCGCCCGTGCCTCTGGCCCGCTCCAGGTGGCGGGTGGTCAGCGGGGTCAGCGGAGCCCGTCCAGAGGCTGTGTTGCTGGCCGCACCCTCCGAGTGTACTATGACGTGCCAAGTATGTCTGTATGTACGTACTGCATGTGTACCTGCCCTCTTCGCCACATTGTCAGCGGAGCCCGTCCAGAGGCTGTGTTGCTGGCCGCACCCTCCGAGTGTACTATGACGTGCCAAGTATGTCTGTATGTACG
This sequence comes from Ashinkailepas kermadecensis, assembly GCA_034440615.1. Classification (NCBI taxonomy): domain Eukaryota; kingdom Metazoa; phylum Arthropoda; class Thecostraca; family Neolepadidae; genus Ashinkailepas; species Ashinkailepas kermadecensis. The sequence continues at coordinate 1,915 of JAOTOM010003224.1, forward strand.
TACTGCATGTGTACCTGCCCTCTTCGCCACATTGTCAGCGGAGCCCGTCCAGAGGCTGTGTTGCTGGCCGCACCCTCCGAGTGTACTATGACGTGCCAAGTATGTCTGTATGTACCTACTGCATGTGTACCTGCCCTCTTCGCCACATTGTCAGCGGAGCCCGTCCAGAGGCTGTGTTGCTGGCCGCACCCTCCGGAGTGTACTATGACGCGGCAAGTATGTCTGTATGTACGTACTGCATGTGTACCTGCCCTCTTCGCCACATTGTCAGCGGAGCCCGTCCAGAGGCTGTGTTGCTGGCCGCACCCTCCGAGTGTACTATGACGCGCCAAGTATGTCTGTATGTACGTACTGCATGTGTACCTGCCCTCTTCGCCACATTGTCAGCAGAGCCCGTCCAGAGGCTGTGTTGCTGGCCGCACCCTCCGGAGTGTACTATGACGTGCCAAGTATGTCTGTATGTACGTACTGCATGTGTACCTGCCCTCTTCGCCACATTGTCAGCGGAGCCGTCCAGAGGCTGTGTTGCTGGCCGCACCCTCCGAGTGTACTATGACGCGGCAAGTATGTCTGTATGTACGTACTGCATGTGTACCTGCCCTCTTCGCCACATTGTCAGCGGAGTCCGTCCAGAGGCTGTGTTGCTGGCCGCACCCTCCGGAGTGTACTATGACGTGCCAAGTATGTCTGTATGTACGTACTGCATGTGTACCTGCCCTCTTCGCCACATTGTCAGCGGAGCCCGTCCAGAGGCTGTGTTGCTGGCCGCACCCTCCGAGTGTACTATGACGCGGCAAGTATGTCTGTATGTACGTACTGCATGTGTACCTGCCCTCTTCGCCACATTGTCAGCGGAGTCCGTCCAGAGGCTGTGTTGCTGGCCGCACCCTCCGAGTGTACTATGACGTGCCAAGTATGTCTGTATGTACGTACTGCATGTGTACCTGCCCTCTTCGCCACATTGTCAGCGGAGCCCGTCCAGAGGCTGTGTTGCTGGCCGCACCCTCCGAGTGTACTATGACGCGGCAAGTATGTCTGTATGTACGTACTGCATGTGTACCTGCCCTCTTCGCCACATTGTCAGCGGAGCCCGTCCAGAGGCTGTGTTGCTGGCCGCACCCTCCGAGTGTACTATGACGCGGCAAGTATGTCTGTATGTACGTACTGCATGTGTACCCGCCCTCTTCGCCACATTGTCAGCGGAGCCCGTCCAGAGGCTGTGTTGCTGGCCGCACCCTCCGAGTGTACTATGACGTGCCAAGTATGTCTGTATGTACGTACTGCATGTGTGCCTGCCCTCTTCGCCACATTGTCAGCGGAGTCCGTCCAGAGGCTGTGTTGCTGGCCGCACCCTCCGAGTGTACTATGACGCGGCAAGTATGTCTGTATGTACGTACTGCATGTGTACCTGCCCTCTTCGCCACATTGTCAGCGGAGTCCGTCCAGAGGCTGTGTTGCTGGCCGCACCCTCCGAGTGTACTATGACGCGGCAAGTATGTCTGTATGTACGTACTGCATGTGTACCTGCCCTCTTCGCCACATTGTCAGCGGAGTCCGTCCAGAGGCTGTGTTGCTGGCCGCACCCTCCGAGTGTACTATGACGCGGCAAGTATGTCTGTATGTACGTACTGCATGTGTACCTGCCCTCTTCGCCACATTGTCAGCGGAGTCCATCCAGAGGCTGTGTTGCTGGCCGCACCCTCCGAGTGTACTATGACGCGGCAAGTATGTCTGTATGTACGTACTGCATGTGTACCTGCCCTCTTCGCCACATTGTCAGCGGAGCCCGTCCAGAGGCTGTGTTGCTGGCTGCACCCTCCGAGTGTACTATGACGTGCCAAGTATGTCTGTATGTACGTACTGCATGTGTACCTGCCCTCTTCGCCACATTGTCAGCGGAGCCCGTCCAGAGGCTGTGTTGCTGGCCGCACCCTCCGAGTGTACTATGACGTGCCAAGTATTTCTGTATGTACGTACTGCATGTGTACCTGCCCTCTTCGCCACATTGTCAGCGGAGCCCGTCCAGAGGCTGTGTTGCTGGCCGCACCCTCCGAGTGTACTATGACGCGGCAAGTATGTCTGTATGTACGTACTGCATGTGTACCTGCCCTCTTCGCCACATTGTCAGCGGAGCCCGTCCAGAGGCTGTGTTGCTGGCCGCACCCTCCGAGTGTACTATGACGCGGCAAGTATGTCTGTATGTACGTACTGCATGTGTACCTGCCCTCTTCGCCACATTGTCAGCGGAGCCCGTCCAGAGGCTGTGTTGCTGGCCGCACCCTCCGAGTGTACTATGACGTGCCAAGTATGTCTGTATGTACGTACTGCATGTGTACCTGCCCTCTTCGCCACGTTCTTTTGCTTGCGTCCAGAGCCTCTCACCTTTCCTATCTTGCTATCTTTCCTATCTTGCTTGCCCGATGGCGGATGCCACACAAGCCGGTTTAACGTCACTTTCCTCACGTGAATTAGGGGACGAGTAGTCTAGGGGTAAGTTGCTCGTCTCAGGGTCGAAAGATTGCGGGTTCGAGTCTTACCTGTCGCTACTCTTCGCCCGCGACCAATCGGCGTGAGAGATTGGCGCCGCTACACGACTCAACGGTCGACGTGTCGTAAAACCAATAACCACCACCTCATGCGAATTACCGCAGGCTGCAAACGACACTGTGCTGCTGCTGCTGAGGAGAAAATGGATTCCACGACAGAGGAGTAAGACGTCGTTGCAACATTTTACGACAACTCTTTTTCTTCTCGATTGTGGTGCAGCAGAATGGCTTACTGTCGTAGATAAGCAGATGCGTTCCTATTACCGGTGGACCCCAGCTGACGGTGAAAGGACAACACAGCACTAACCCACGCCAAGTCGTAGACCACTTCAAACTACACTACGCCAGTGTATCTGGCAACATTAACTACGATAGTACTATAGTAAGCGCTCTAGACGCTCTTGCCTCCAAAGCAAAATTTAGCTCTGGCAATAGAGAAATCCACAATCAGTCGTTTACTATGCACCAATTACACCTTGCCCTCAGCAAGTGTGGAAACACGTCGGTTGGGCCGGACGACATCCATTACCAGTTTTTTAAACACCTTAGCAAAACTCCCTAACATACCTACTAGCGGCCATAAATGAACTATACCAAAGCGACTGTCATGAATCAGACCTCAGAAGGTCTCTCGCGACGTGAAGTTAAGTTTGTATGGTTAAATATTTATTTTAAAAATATTATATGTGCATCATACTGCACCTTATACGTCGTATTACTTCCACGATGTATTATCATTGGAAAGGCCTTGCAAGGTGCGTTAGTGGATTGCTTGCATGTTTTGAATATATTTTTCCCATGTCAGCTTAGATAGTTCCGTGTTGTTTTAAGTTGTCATGACCACGTCTGAATACATTTAAGAAGGCACACCTAAAACGCAGATGGATGGATACCTCGCAGAAGCTAGACAATGTGCAACGAGCTGTGATAGAAACGCCTAGATACAGGCGCATGGCAGGATACAAGTACACAGCAAGTTTGGTGTTAAACCACAGCAGCCATGATAGGCCGTCAAGCCCCCTACGAAACACGCCGACCACATCTGACCAATAGCAGTTGATTTCAGCCGTCAACGTGGCTGACATTATGGCGGCTCTCCAATTTCTGAACGCTCTCAGACTTGTAAAGAAACTCATAAGCTGTTCTGTACAGGAACAGGTTCTGGAGCGTCATCTGAATGCCTTATCAGTTTGTAAGCACTATGGGTGGTAATCGCTCTCTAAAGTCGTGGTGCCGGCAAGGTCGAGGATTCCGCACCCCACCGCACCGGCAGCACAGCCTTGAAGGATTCCGCACCCCGCCACACCAGCAGCAACTCCGTGGAGGATTCCGCACCTCGCCACACCGGCAGCACCCCAGTGAAGTTTCCACGGTGATCGATATCGATTTAGCGAAGGTGACCAGAGAGCCGTATGTGCCGCCAACATCCCAGGCAAACACTTCATCCACACGTGTCTCCGCTGTCCAATGCTTTAGCCTCCAAGTGCGTCACATCGAACTGATTCGCCCATCGCCTCCCAAGCTCTCAATCGCCCTCGACATCCACCTGCGCCCAATGCGCCCACGGGTGTTAATGACGTCATTCGCCATACTCGGGGGCCGCTAACGACGGGCGCAAACACGCGGAACAATAGTCATCAAGCAGGACCGGCCAGCGCGCGTGCGCTACGGAACAATAGTCATCAAGCAGGACCGGCCAGCGCGCGTGCGCTACGGAACAATAGTCATCAAGCAGGACCGGCCAGCGCGCGTGCGCCACGGAACAATAGTCATCAAGCAGGACCGGCCAGCGCGCGTGCGCTACGGAACAATAGTCATCAAGCAGGACCGGCCAGCGCGCGTGCGCTACGGAACAATAGTCATCAAGCAGGACCGGCCAGCGCGCGTGCGCTACGGAACAATAGTCATCAAGCAGGACCGGCCAGCGCGCGTGCGCTACGGAACAATAGTCATCAAGCAGGACCGGCCAGCGCGCGTGCGCTACGGAACAATAGTCATCAAGCAGGACCGGCCAGCGCGCGTGCGCTACGCTCTCAGTAACGCCTCCTGGACATCGGCGGGCGGGCCGATCACGTCCTGATCGAGTTAGCTCATCAATGCTAATCCACTTTGGGACGGAGCGGCGCGCACTCGGGGCGAAAATATCCCGGCAAAAAAGCGGCGCGGTGCGGACGGCAGCCAGCGTCGACGGGCGGGCTCACCGCCTACCTCGTCTTGGTTGCAGTTTATTGGGCGCCGTCAGCGCCGGAACCCGCCAGACTCACCGCGTACCTCGTCTTGTCCGCAGCTTCCTTCCTGACGTAATGCTTGTATGTGCGTGTGTGTGTGACGAAATTCTTGTGACGACACGATTACGCGCGTGCATGGTACACGAATACTAACGGCAAGGTTGAGTATATATTTATTGATCCTGGTTCCAAATTGATTGGTCTATTTATCAACAATTTATTCATAACTTTAGTCAATGTACGTTTTTCTTCAGAAGCATTTAAAACTCATTACTTCAAAATATCATAAATGGCGTTTCTGCTACGAGTGTGTGGCGCAGCTCCGCTTAATGTATGGAGATAGGCGTTCATGTCGTTTCGGCTCAGGGCCTTTAAAATGTACAAGCCATACCTACCTAACTTTGTTGCACCTTTATTGTAGTAATTGTCTTAGCAATGTGATATAATTCGTGTGATAATGTCGTGATCTACACCCGATACAGAAATAGCAGATATTAATGATGAATTGCTTTTAAAAAAAATTCCAGGACGTAAAACCTACCCTTGCTTGTGTCACCGAACAATTGATAGTTCATCCCCATGTGCACAACATTGAAATAATTAGTGCATTAGTCATTAACTGCATGACCTACCTCTTAAATGCTGTTCTGGTCAATTAGCCAGAAGTGAAGATATCGGTATATCAAAGTAGGAGTGTACATTAATTAGTGGATGTGTACATTTTACATTTGGCAGTGGTAAAAGTCCATCCATCATTTTTGGCATTAACAACAAGAATGAATTGTTTGTTGGTAGTGGACAGAAAACTGAGCTAGATAGATAGTTATTTTTTCTCTCTCAATAATCTGAATTAAACCATTTTATATTCCCAACCCTATATTCTCATATGTGGGAACCAAACAAGCCAGTTGGTATTTGAGCATCCTACTTGTGAGTTGTGGTACAATTATTTATTGTTTGGGTCATATGAGCATTTCAGGAATATCAGGTAAAAATGTATAAACTTGTTTGGCATATATTTAGTATGCTTTGGTGGTCATTTAATTTACTGTTTACCCAGAAAAAGCTCCAACAGTGCCCCTTGTTAATTTAACCATGGTGCTAATGTCATCATCTGGCATCCATGTGTTGATCTCAGAGCTGAGTGCAGTCGTCATGTGAACCAGCAAATGTCTTGTTATTTGCTAATATTCAGACGCAAAAATCTTCTTATTTCAGCAACATTGTAGCAAAAGCTATTTTGTTATTGAAGCTATTGTGGGAATTACAGTTACTGATGACTTCTAATTGATGTCAATCATTATGCCAGGTCTGCTTGCTCTATCTTGTTTCTGAGCCCACGTGACTTGCAAACAAAAAGCCACTGCAAAACCACCTATTACTTCCAGGAATCCAGGGCACGGTGGATGACGAAAAATGTAAAATAGAGGTACTAAGATGTACTTTTGGGGGAAAATGAAATGTTGAATCCAAACTCAAGATGTTTAATTTCCTTAACACGCGCCCTGGAGGGCCTCCGGAAATTATGCGCACTGGAGTGAGGGGGGGGGGGTTGGATACGGTAGTGAACTATATTGTGTCCAAATTAAAATGTCACAATTTGCTTGTTATGCGTGGCTTGGTTTGTCATTGTTATGGATCGCTGTGATTGTGTTTAAATGCTCCAAGATGGGCATCAATGATGTTTTGGACATTACTAATGATGCAATACAGATGCTAGACCCGGCATTTCACCTCAGGTCACCTATATAGCAGCACTTTATCAGGTCAGTTACCTGTTCCAGTTACTGGAACCGGGCCGCCCGCCCGACTGCTCCGTAGGGCGGCTCGGCGCAATCGGCTTCGCGAAGAAAGGAGTGAAGTACATAAATGAAGTATGGACACGCTTAGGTACACAACAACAAACGGTAGTTTTCAGGATGTGTAGGGAGTAACATGAAAAATGGCATCAATCGTATGACAGTCATTTGCATTTATGACAACATTCCAGTTGACCAAGTTTGGTTCCATTAACCTGTCATGAACTCGACCTGACTTGACATCGGTGACCCAATACGACCTTGAAGCTATATAACATAACAATATACATCAAACAAGTCCCTAGTGTTGCAAAGAACACTTCCCTTTTGCTAATACACGGGAAGCGCATCAGTGCCGATTTTTATGGTCTGGCGCTAGGAAATGTTTTGACTTTAACGGTCTCTAACTCGAAAAATAATCGGCAAATTTCTGCTTTTCTTACCTTAAACGACGCGCCGGACATTTATAAGCAGGTACGAAAAATTGCATATATCGACCAGTAAAATCGGGAGTTATTTACGAAAAACCGGAGGGATGGGCGGATTTCGCCCCCTCCCTCCAGTGCGCGTGTTAAAGGAGGTAACTATTTCCATGTGTGAATGAAAACATAGGCAAGCATTTTTGGGGTGCAATATGTAGAAATAAGACAAATTATATGCATCCTGCACGACCCCATCCCCTGACATGCACACAATTGACAAGTAGCTTGGTACAAGGCTGTACGAAAGATATAGGAATAAATGTCAGAAAAAGCTGTGTTAGGTGTCAATTTGCACCCAACTTTAGGAATTTGAGAACCAGGCACACGAAAACTGCTAGCATGGCATGGTTGCAGCTAGTACTGAAGATGCATGGGATGTTAAGGAAAGATCTTTCCACTCAGCACCCTGGTATTTATAAAGAAGAAGTCACTGAGCACAAATTCTTAGAACAGAATGTATGTACTGAACTTCTTGCGGCTTACCTAGCAACTTCTTCTCTCATCATTTCTTCACAAAATCACGCATAAGCATGATATTCACTAAAGAACAGTTAATTTCTTTATGAATATTATCTAAATTAGTCAGAGACATATTAAATGGTTTATAAGAATAATACACTGTATTTGGGATGACCCCTTCTGGGACAATTAATGACCTTTCAGAGCTCCTTGCAGCACCAGCATCAGATGTTATATTAATAATACCATATGATGACAGAGCTATAATTTTCCAATGCATCTGATGACGGGAACTCCGAGAGCTCACAAATTGTTTCGGAAAAGGTCATCACAGATATTGCGCATCAATATATTTACCATTTGAAATAATGACATTTATTGTTTATAGAAGCATAAAAGCTGACTGTTGTGGTGACATCATGATGACGTTTTGTTCATTGAACGGTACAAATAAAATATTAGTCATATATTTACAATATTTATGTTAATTCGTGCTATTTATGTTAATATATATTTGTATATACATAGAAATATGTGACTTAAATATACATTGAACATACTTCTGTACATTGTGGAGCACTATTGGGTCATGCCATTTACTGTCTCATTCAGACAGGCTCCAATTGCTGACTGAAGTTTCATATAAGTTCGTTGGTTCTAAGCCATGTTCTAGTGCTTTGTCTTCACAAATGTATACAAAAATAGCACCAGCATGCGATGCTTATTTTGTGATTACTGTGTCATGGTAAGGTGTTATAAATATGACCAACAGAATATTAACCACTACTGGTGTTTTAGATACAAAGGTTTTAGTCTATCTAACATCAGTACATTTTACATGATCCTATATTGAAAGATTTTAGATGATCAAATATTTGTAGGTTTTAGCAATCAAATAATTATTGGTTTTAAGCCATCCAGCATCCATAGCTGTTAGGTGATTAAACATCAGGTTCGGTTTGGTTATTTTTGTTGTAATTTTGCATTATTGCTCATTACATATTACCTCACCTATACCTATTTCCCAACCACATCCTATGTTTTGTTTGGAGGGGGGAATACAATGTATCTGCATTGCCAATAAATATTCTTCCAGTGTTTTTGAATGTTATTAGTATGAATTTGATGTTCTTTTCTTTGTGAAATGAATACTTAATTGATATATGTATATGTCAACTTGAACAGTCAATATCTCGAGAAGTTGCCATTTCCCAAAGAAATGAACATCAGTCATATCTGAATCACATCAGAAAGCATCAGTAACCTATTTTTGATCAAAAACTTGCCTGGTATCTTATATATCTACCAGCAGCCAGCAACCATAAAAACATTGATAAACACATTGATATAAGCCATGCAATTGTCAGTATTGCTGCAGTTCCACTTGCACAATAACTGGCAGAAATTGTGCCCCTCTTGATTTATCTGCAATAGGTCACTTACCTGATAACCTTCAGCCAGTTTCTTTTCGTCTTTACATTCCTAGGGAGCGTGAAAAATGGCATTTACTGGTCTTGTGCTGGTGATTGCACTGTGGTACAAAACAATGAGGCATCTATAAGATCAATAAATAACGAATAAATAATATACATGAGAATAAGAAGCATACGGAAATAGTACGCTTCTTGGTACACGTATAAAAGTTACAAACGGCCTACAGTATTGCAAACGCCGTAAGAACAGTAGCAATACCAACTCTAAACGCATATGCGCCAGATTCTCGTGTCAAAAACGCCATTTATGCTTTTTTTCTTTTTTTTTTAATGAAAATGAGTTTGAAGTGTTCCTCAGAAAAACGTGGGAGATTAGGAACTTGAAATAAATAGCCAAAAGATACAGCTATCAATTTTGAACCAAGATCAGCAAAAACATGTTGAACTTCTTCATTAGTATTGATGTACTGAACCATCTGCAAAAAGACATTTTCTCGCCCATGTTTTAAGTCAATGGGTGTTCACGGCGGCGAACTCGGCTACAACCGCACGAACCTGGCCCCCCCCCCCCACGAACCTGGTCCCCCCCCTGGTTCTCATCAGCATGCAGGCGGCGGCCGTCCGTGCAGGCCGCGCGGCGGCGGTGGTCGGCCCGCTCAACACGACACCGGCGTTCTGCACCTGCACGCCGCAAATAGCGTCGGCGGTCTGCCGAGCGCGATGATGGATGGGGCGCGAGCCGCGGGGCGTGAGCCGTCCATCAGCGGCGTCCATCGGCGCAGTCCGGCCCCAGCTGGCTATCACAGTGTTGGAGGGCGGCCAGAACTGCGCAGCAGCACAGGCTTCGCTTCGTCTCTTGTCGGATCGCATTCCTGAACGGTGGTGGGAAGTTGGTGTTTCGAGCGTGTTCCATCTTGCATCTTGTCGCCGCAACGAGGAAAGCCGAAACGAAAGCACGCGCTCAAGCCTTCACTCTCCCCGGGGAAGCAAACACTCTTGCAGTGCTGGACGGGGACTACCTATTACCGACTAAGCGACTTGACGGGGAGTGCCTATTACCGACTAAGCGACTTGACGGGGAGTGCCTATTACCGACTAAGCGACTTGACGGGGAGTGCCTATTACCGACTTAGCGACTTGACGGGGAGTGCCTATTACCGACTTAGCGACTTGACGGGGAGTGCCTATTACCGACTAAGCGACTTGACGGGGAGTGCCTATTACCGACTTAGCGACTTGACGGGGAGTGCCTATTACCGACTAAGCGACTTGACGGGGAGTGCCTATTACCGACTAAGCGACTTGACGGGGAGTGCCTATTACCGACTTAGCGACTTGACGGGGAGTGCCTATTACCGACTAAGCGACTTGACGGGGAGTGCCTATTACCGACTAAGCGACTTGACGGGGAGTGCCTATTACCGACTAAGCGACTTGACGGGGAGTGCCTATTACCGACTTAGCGACTTGACGGGGAGTGCATATTACCGACTAAGCGACTTGACGGGGAGTGCCTATTACCGACTAGCGACTTGACGGGGAGTGCCTATTACCGACTTAGCGACTTGACGGGGAGTGCCTATTACCGACTTAGCGACTTGACGGGGAGTGCCTATTACCGACTTAGCGACTTGACGGGGAGTGCCTATTACCGACTTAGCGACTTGACGGGGAGTGCCTATTACCGACTTAGCGACTTGACGGGGAGTGCATATTACCGACTAAGCGACTTGACGGGGAGTGCCTATTACCGACTTAGCGACTTGACGGGGAGTGCCTATTACCGACTTAGCGACTTGACGGGGAGTGCCTATTACCGACTAAGCGACTTGACGGGGAGTGCCTATTACCGACTAGCGACTTGACGGGGAGTGCCTATTACCGACTTAGCGACTTGACGGGGAGTGCCTATTACCGACTAGCGACTTGACGGGGAGTGCCTATTACCGACTTAGCGACTTGACGGGGAGTGCCTATTACCGACTAAGCGACTTGACGGGGAGTGCCTATTACCGACTAAGCGACTTAGCCACTTGGCGATAACTAACCTATACAACACGCCTCCTATGTAAGTACTGAGGGTTTTCTTAAGTGGCAAAACGACGTAAAGCTACATAAAACGATGATGACAACGATGATGCCGATGAGCCCCACGGCCTCTTTACACGCGGCAGAAACCCGGCAGACTCCCGGCAGAATCGTGACGTCGGCAGGACTGAGCAGGACCTGGCAGAACCGAGCAGAATCGAGCAGAACCCGACGTCGGCGACGTCCGGAGCCTCTGACGTCACAGCGTAAATTGATGACGTCACGCAATGTATTAGCCATAGCGATTATATTTAGTAGCTTTGTCGACGTCGGCGCCGTCGCCGTCGCCGGCAGACAACTTGAAATATGTAAAGTTGTCTGCCGCGTTCTGCCGTCGGACGCGAGCGTCGAACGGTTTTGTGGTTGCTGTTCGGCCTTTCGGTGGCTACAATTTATAAAATTGAATGCTGTGACTGTTGTGGATGGACATGTTGGTGAGTAAATTGTATTTTGCCTTGTCCTTTGTAATATGCCCAGAACTGTAATCCAAGTAAATGCATGCTGATGGTATACCTAATTCACATGTTTTCTTTCGAAGCAGGCTCATGCCACCAAATGGAGTCTGCTCAGGGGTGGAACTTGGTGCACTGTTCGTGTTGCTGAGGCAGCACAAATTGCCAAGTTTAACATTAGGCCTTTGTTATTGCATGTAGTGAATGAACTCAAAATTTGGCTTGGCAACACAAATCATTTTAGAAAATATATTTTTTATATGCAACATCCATACGGTTAATGATCAACTTGCTCAAAGCTGGGGTCGTTGCTCCCTTAACCCCCACCCCCGTTCGGTTTCTGCGCCCTTGTCCCTCATCCTAGTAGGAATGAGCAGTTATCGGCACCATTCTCAGCTCTTTAACAGCAATATATTTGTGTCTGCTTCCCTGTCATCGTAACCTCATACCACATCCTCCATAGAAAACCATTCTCATTCACGTGCAAGAGCTAGTACCTCGGCCTTTAATCTATATCGGCCTATGATATCTACGAATTAATGCTATTTGGGTGCTACCGCGAGTGGTACCATTTGAGCCAATTAGCACCGCAGCGGATCATTTGTGGCGCAGTAAGCAAGCATCAAATACGATTCATGACGCACTGCATGGATGGCGCCAGCCCGCTAGTATGTTGTTGGCGGAATAATGGATCGCGTCAGCCCGCTAGTATGTTGTTGGCAGAATGATGGATCGCGTCAGCCCGCTAGTATGTTGTTGGCAGAATGATGAATGGCGTCAGCCCGCTAGTATGTTATTGGCAGAATGATGGATCGCGTCAGCCCGCTAGTATGTTGTTGGCAGAATGATGGATCGCGTCAGCCCGCTAGTATGTTGTTGGAGATGGATCGCGTCAGCCCGCTGTATGTTGTTGGCAGAATGATGAATGGCGTCAGCCCGCTAGTATGTTATTGGCAGAATGCTGGATCGCGCCAGCCCGCTAGTATGTTGTTGGCAGAATGCTGGATCGCGTCAGCCCGCTAGTATGTTGTTGGCAGAATGATGGATCGCGTCAGCCCGCTAGTATGTTGTTGGCAGAATGATGGATCGCGTCAGCCCGCTAGTATGCTGTTTGCAGAATGATGGATCGCGTCAGCCCGCTAGTATGTTGTTGGCAGAATGAAGCGTGACGTCAGAATCTGCCGCCGCCTGCTAATTTCTGCCGCTGCCTGCCAATGTCTGCCGCCGACGTCGCGAACGTCGGGTCTCCCGAGGAAAGATTCTGCCGGAATTCTGCCACGTATAAACAAGCCATTGGAGAAGCAGTTCGAATCTCCTCTATATTGGCGATAGCACTCATTGTGCCATACCGCTGGCACGTGAGATATCTGATGGTAAATGCTGAACACAATGCACAGCCAACTTCCGTACAGTATGAAATAAGACGTATGCCGATAAACACCCGAAATCAGCTTGATGCACAGCAAAACTGCCGTGACCTCGCTCTCTTCAGTCATCCCTCTCGACAGGTCAGCTTTTGGCGCCAGTTTAGTGCCCGACAAACCTCCAGTAGAGTGTTGGCTGGCTTTTTCTCGACGTTGTTCGGCGAGCGTTGAGGCGGAAAGCAACGTCGAGCGTTGGCGCTGGCGGGAACGTTCGCGTCGACGCCAACGTTAGCTGGGCCGAAACGAAATGTTCCAACAAAAAAAAACGCTCTCCAAAACGGACCACCTGTGGTACTTCGGTTCTTTTACGACGCATCCGACTGCTGGGTCATATGGCGTCGCCAATCTCTCACGCCGGTTGATCGCGGGTGGACTCGGTAATCCTGCCTGTTGTGGGATTCGAACCCACGATCCTGCGATCAAGAGTCCGACTCCCTACCGACTGAGCTATCGCCCACCCTAACCGCAAAATAAAATAAAAATAAACGGTTACATAAATGCGTTCGGAACGTTGTGGAATTTTTGTGATGTTTGGAAGCTATGATGATGCTTTTGCTAATTGGTGTGCTTCGTTCTCTGGGTTGCCACAGTGATTGGGAACGCACAACAAACGAACCCTGGCCCAAATCGTCTGACAAACCGCCTGCTGGTACATACAATAGTTCCTGCCTTCTCTTTTTATTTTGCCTCGGTCAATACGTAGAGTTGAATAGTGCACACAGCTATGGTATTCGTTTTGGTCTAGCGTACCATATCGCTGGCGAAATATGATGTACATTTCATCATATGTTCACAATATGGAAATATGGTCCCACTTGACCTGTTGCGCCAACAATTCGAAATAACCTCCATGAATAAATGACCTCCAGCCGCCTTACCTGCGCCACGACAGGCCGGAAAATCCACCATCGCCGGGCCGGAGTAGAGAAAGGGGAGGGGGCTCTTGAATGCCTCTGGTAGCTTCTGAACGACGTAAGCTAGGATAAAGTACAACACACTATCATAATACGCTGGTCGCGTACAGTCCGAAGCATACCTAAATTATGTTTGGCGATAATAAGGTCAGCAGAGGGCGTACATCAAGGTACCTGATCAAGAAACCTACGCACCTTACTTATGGACCTTATCTACGGACCTTACCTACGGACCTTACCTATGGATTATACTTATGGACCTTACGTATGGACCTTTTCTATGGACCTTACCTACGGACCTTACCTATGGATTATACTTATGGACCTTACGTATGGACCTTTTCTATGGACCTTACCTACGGACCTTACCTATGGATTATACTTATGGACCTTACGTATGGACCTTATCTATGGACCTTACCTACGGACCTTACCTATGGATTATACTTATGGACCTTACGTATGGACCTTATCTATGGACCTTACCTTCGGACCTACGCATACTTCCGGACCTTAACGAAAACCCAGAAATGGTTAAATCTTTTTTGCGAAATCTTCGGAAGGGGCGGAATGCTCCCTTCCCCCATCTGCTGCTCCCTCTACACATTCAGTGGTGCACGAATCTGGACCATTAATGCTCCCTTCCCCCTCTACACATTCAGTGGTGCACGGATCTGGACCATCTCACTTCCGTGGGCGTGGATAGCTCAGTGGTTAAGCTGAGCGTCTGGCATGCCAGAGGTACGGGATTCAGTTCACCACGGTGCCCGCTCTTCCTGCTCGGGTGGGAGACAGGCGACGCCATGTGGCCACAGCTGCTGAGTGCGTCGTAAAGCCACAACCGCCACAGTACCTCCGTTCGATTGGAAGCGGCTGTGATGTGCAATTAAGTACGTACCTTCATGCGCAGTGATGACGTACCTTCACCGCAGGGTTCAGCGACAACAATAGCACAGCAATCAAAATACAGTTACGGGTGACGGCGAAGCTGAAGGGGGTCTACTGCCGTGTGTGTGGTACTAGAGTCCACCTGAGAGACCCGGCACCCTTGAGTCTACTGCCGTGTGTGTGGTACTAGAGTCTACCTGAGAGGCCCGGCCCGCTCGAGTCTGCTGCCGTGTGTGTGGTATTAGAGTCTACCTCAGAGGCCCGGCACCCCTGAATCTACTGCCGTGTGTGTGGTACTAGAGTCTACTGCCGTGTGTGTGGTACTACTGCCGTGTGTGTGGCAGGCGCGCACCCAGGATTTTTCCATGGGGGGGGGGCCGGACCGAAAAGGGCACTTGGCCGGCTCCAAAAGGGCACTTTGTGGCCCGGGGCACACTGGAATGTTTGCTGACCGGGGGGGGGCGTGAATTTTCCATGGGACACGTTATATGTTATAGCACCGAACCCTTGTATTTACAATAATATTTCCAAAAACATGCAGTCTGCTCACAATTCCTCCGTCATAATTCCTCCGTCACAATCCCTCCGTCACAATTCCTCCGTCACAATTCGCTGCATTTGTTGCAGGCAACCGGGGGTGCCCGATTATGAATCATGGAACCTCAAAAGGGCCCACAGAGGCTTCACTTAAGGGACAGTTGCCCTGATTGCCCCTCCCCAGCACCAAGTCCTTGATATCAGTGCAACTAGGTAGGTACCTCCCTACTTATTGTAGCCTGCAGTTAATCTGTCCTTCTACTGAAAGGTAACCAGAATAGAGGTAGGTGGGAAACTAGGCTCTGGAGCATTCACAGCCTTTAAAAGTGCTATCTCGAACCAAGGCTGCTTCATAATAGGTTCAGGTAGGTAGCTACAGGTACGCAGGTAGGTACTTTTTTCTAAGGGCCTGAGCTACTGCTATCCAGACACCTGAGGAGGGTTATGCATGCGCAGACTGAAGAAGGTACATGAGCTTGAGACATAACAGCCCAGTGATTTATAGTTTCAGGGTGGTGTAGGTACCTATAAACATAAAGTGCAAATTTATGCCATCGTGCTTAACATCGTGCTTGTGCCCGCCTCAGCCTTGAATGGGCAGGGCAAACGCGCAAGAAACTCCAGCTGTTCACTGATGGAACACTGAAAAGTGAGATTTAAGCAAGGATTTTTTGGGAGGCTGATACATTTTTTTACGCCGAACCTAGGGGTAGGCGGGGTAGGTATGTATCGTTCGATCGTTTAGGCCAAGGCCGATGGGCACTTTTGCGCCCAAATCCAAAAGGGCACTTTCTGCTGAGGGACACTTCTCGATCTCGACCTAGGGAGAGGAAGCCGGGCCCCCTGAGCACCACACACCGGTGCGCCTATAGGCACAGGCCACAGGACAGGGCACAGCGTAGGGCACAGGACAGGGCACAGGGCAGGGCACAGGGCAGGGCACAGGGCAGGGCACAGGGCAGGGCACAGGGCAGGGCACAGGGCAGGGCATAGGGCAGGGCATAGGGCAGGACTCAGGGCAGGGCACAGGGCAGGGCACAGGGCAGGGCACAGGGCAGGGCACAGGGCAGGGCACAGGGCAGGGCACAGGGCAGGGCACAGGACAGGGCACAGGGCAGGGCAGGGCACAGGGCAGGGCACAGGGCAGGACACAGGGCAGGGCACAGGGCTGGGCATAGGGCAGGGCATAGGGCAGGACACAGGGCAGGGCAGAGTTCACGGTACAGCACAAGGCACAGGGCAGGGTACAGGGCAGGGCACAGGGCACTTTTAGATCAAAAGGGCACCTAATTGGAACAGGCATAGGACAGGAAAGGGCACAGGGGAATGCCATTTTTAGGCCAGAAGGGCAGTTTTGGGCCCAAAGGGCACCTTTGGCACAGGCGGGGCACATAAGGCAGGTGATTTTTGGGCTAAATTTGGGACATTCCGGCTAAGAGGGCACTTTTCGGTCAAAAGGGCACTTTTGGCCAAAAGGGCACTTTGGTCTCATGGGGGGGGGGAGCCCGGCCCTCCCCCTCCGGTGCGCCTATGGTGTGTGGTACTACTGCCGTGTGTGTGGTACTACTGCCGTGTGTATGATACTACTGCCGTGTGTGTGGTCCTACTGCCGTGTGTGTGGTACTACTGCCGTGTGTGTGGTACTAGAGTCTACTGCCGTGTGTGTGGTACTACTGCCGTGTGTGTGGTACTACTGCCGTGTGTGTGGTACTACTGCCGTGTGTGTGGTACTACTGCCGTGTGTGTGGTACTACTGCTGTGTGTGTGGTACTACTGCCGTGTGTGTGGTACTACTGCCGTGTGTGTGGTACTACTGCCGTGTGTGTGGTACTACTGCCGTGCATGTGGTACTACTGCCTGTGTGTGGTACTACTGCCGTGTGTATGATACTACTGCCGTGTGTGTGGTACTACTGCCGTGTATGTGGTACTCCTGCCGTGTGTGTGGTACTAGAGTCTACTGCCGTGTGTGTGGTACTACTGCCGTGTGTGTGGTACTACTGCTGTGTGTGTGGTACTAGAGTCCACCTGAAGCGCCTGGGACGACCGCCACGCTTTTGAATCGGCAATAGCCTTTTATTTATCGCTCCAGTGTTCCGCGTTCTTAATTTTCACTCAGTCAGTTGTTTTCCTTTAATTTTGATTTGTTTAATAATGCTACATCACAGGGCAGATATGCCAGATGCTAGGCAAGCCATAGTTCAGCTGCGGATTGTGCTTAACGTAGCCAAGCAAATCCAACGTGAACTCTGTGGAGGTGCCTGGTGGAGGTGATAGAGCTCTGTGGAGGGGCCTGGAGGAGGTGATAGAGCTCTGCGGAGGGGCTTGGCGGTGGTGATGGGCGCTGGTTGTTGGCAGTAAGTCAGCACAAAACATTTAAATTAACCGTTCAGTCATCACAAGATGGAGACAAATTGGCTCCCTGGCGCACCAAAGTACACCGGGTTCGCCATTCTCCAGGTAAGGGCTGCGGAGCACGCGTTCAGCACACGGCGGCGGCGCCAGGTGCCGGCATCATTTGCCAGCTCGGCGACGGGCTTTGAAACCGGGTAAGCAGTCGCAGCACACGCCAGTTTGTCGGGGAGATGTATTGCAGCGGACAGGTGCACCACACAGCTTCGCTCGAGCTCCCACTCTGCCTGCTCCGGCTCCACGCCTCGGCACTGCGATTTCAGGAAGTATATTATTATTCTTCCGCTAGCAACGGCACGGGCTGTTCTTCCATGGGAAACATCGCTGATTGGATATGTTTCAATTGCTAGAGACTGATAAAGTTAATTTCGGTGTAATCGACCATCACAGCAGTTAATTTTGAGCGGGGTAATCTCCGAGTGCGCTGACATGTTGCCGCCAACTTGACATTGCAAGCTTTTCAAGTGTTAATGGCTGCGCAAATAATCAATACTGCAGACCGCCTGTCCAAGCCCCACTTGTCAACTGTGGAAACACGTGAGCTCGCCGACGGAGCAGTGTCGCCCGGCTGACGGTGTGACACGGAGCAGTGTCGCCCGGCTGACGGTGTGACACGGAGCAGTGTCGCCCGGCTGACGGTGTGACACGGAGCAGTGTCGCCCGGCTGACGGTGTGACACGGAGCAGTGTCGCCCGGCTGACGGTGTGACACGGAGCAGTGTCGCCCGGCTGACGGTGTGACACGAAGCAGTGTCGCCCGGCTGACGGTGCTGCCGACAGAGCAGTGTCGGCCGGCTGACGGTGTGACACGGAGCAGTGTCGCCCGGCTGACGGTGTGACACGGAGCAGTGTCGCCCGGCTGACGGTGTGACACGGAGCAGTGTCGCCCGGCTGACGGTGTGACACGGAGCAGTGTCGCCCGGCTGACGGTGTGACACGCAGCAGTGTCGCCCGGCTGACAGTGTGACACGCAGCAGTGTCGCCCGGCTGACGGTGTGACACGGAGCAGTGTCGCCCGGCTGACGGTGTGGCACGGAGCAGTGTCGCCCGGCTGACGGTGTGACACGGAGCAGTGTCGCCCGGCTGACGGAGCAGTGTCGGCCGGCTGACGGTGTGACACGGACCAGTGTCGCCCGGCTGACGGTGCTGCCGACAGAGCAGTCGTCGGTCGGACTGCAGGACGTGCTGGTCACCACGTCCTCCCGAACCAGCCAGGGGTGATCAATTGTCCGCCGATACCGAAATTTGGAAACCTCTGGTGGGACGGCCACGGCTCCCGGTGCACCCAGTTTGGACACGCTAGGGAATCGCAAGAGGGCTGCTAGGGAAACGCCAGGGGATCGCTGGGGACGGCCAGGGAGACACTAGCGGATCGCTGGGTAAACGCTAGGGGATCGCTACGAAACCGCCAGGGAGACGCTAGAGGGTCGCTAGGGAAACGCTAGGGGATCGCTGGGGACGGCCAGGGACACACTAGCGGATCGCTGGGTAAACGCTAGGGGATCGCTACGAAACCGCCAGGGAGACGCTAGAGGGTCGCTAGAGAAACGCTAGGGGACCGCCAGGGAGACACTAGCGGATCGCTGGGTAAACGCTAGGGGATCGCTACGAAACCGCCAGGGAGACGCTAGAGGGTCGCTAGGGAAACGCTAGGGAATAGCTAGGGAACCGCCAGGGAGACGCTAGAGGGTCGTGGGGGAAGCGCTTGGGGATCGCCAGTGAAACGCTAGGAGGTAGCAACAGACCGACTGCGCTGTGGAAATAACATCATGTCAAACATGGAATGTGGTTAGGCTACGCGGCTGGCACAAAATGTCTTGGAAACCCATGCTGGTCCTTACCCGCAGGATCACTTCAGCGCTTTCAATTGAGCTGCGGCACGCCGAAATCGAGATTGCACTTCGCATTGCTCAGCATCTTAACATGGTGGATGTTTCCAATGTACATGTGCTTAGGAGCTTGGCAAACTGGGGCACTCTGCTATTCGTCGTGCACACTAGCATTGAAGACTAACTGAAATCGATTGGGAACGTTGAAGCGTAAAATAAATCAACGAAAATGTTCAATCTGTAAGTCACGAACCATATATACCATCGTGGTGCCATTAGCACCCACTATGGCCACCATGCTCATCAATCATCATCATCAGCAGCAGCAGCAGTAGCAGCGGCATCATCATCATCATCATCATGACGTCTAGAATGTGTCTAGGTCACCGATATATTAGATCGCCGCTAAATACTTTACACTAAAGTCTGAAACTTACCAACAATCAAGAAAATTATGCCATTGCTTAGTGCTTCAACCATCTGCAGATGGTTGAAAATTGCATTACGTTTTCACTAATTCCAAATCCACATAGGGTATTTGGGCATTCAAAGGGTCTGATGAAGCAGAAATGCAAATGCAGGGACCTGAATCTGTCCCCAGCCCTCTGCCCCTCCCTTGCATTCAATGCCGGTTTCATGAACTAAGCCGGACATGTAGAAGCAGATAATTAACTGTGTTAATTATGCCGACTTAAGTGCAATCAAGGCTGACGTTGCAACGGCTCGCAAAGTGATCCTAAATTGAACAGCAGTCCAAGGACAATTCAGGGTACTCCACGTCGGGTTCCTAGTCCTCTAATCGAGAGTCCAAAGACTTGGTTACCTTGTCGAATAGCGCCGGCAGCTTCAGCTCGACCAATGACATATTGACTAGGTGTCTCGCCCGCCTCCCTCAGCTCCGCCTCACCCTCTTCCCCGAACGCGCGGACTGTCGGCGGCGGGAGCGGGCGGGGAGGATGCGGGATGGGGCGGGAGGAGGCGGGAGAAGGCGGGAAGGGGCGGGGAGGAGGTGTGACACCAGCAGCGGGTGGTGCGTGCCAGCCTGCTGGCCCTCGGTAATCGGGTCCAATTAGAGCCCGTGTCACAGCTGCCACGGCCGCGCCGAATACTGATGCGCGCGACATCGCCGGGGTCACACCGTCTCTGACGGAGTGAGGGTGGTCCAGGCCGGCCGTGACATCGCTGGGGTAACACCGCCTCTGACGGGGTGAGGGTGGTCCAGGCCGGCCGTGACATCGCTGGGGTAACACCATCTCTGGCGGGGTGAGGGTGGTCCAGGCCGGCCGTGACATCGCCGGGGTCACACCGTCTCTGGCGGGGTGAGGGTGGTCCAGGCCGGCCGTGACATCGCTGGGGTAACACCGTCTCTGGCGGGGTGAGGGTGGTCCCGGACGGCCGCGACATCGTCGGGGTCACACCGTCTCTGACGGGGTGAGGGTGGTCCCGGGCGGCCGCCGCCGGACAGATCGGGGAGACAGACAGACAGATCAGATTAGCTGAGACAGACAGTCTGAGACAGACAGACAGACAGTCTGAGACACTGGAGAAAGGAGACGAATTTGGTGACGGACAAAGGAAACGATCGGGAAATTCGACGGCATTGCGTAACACGTGGTTAGGTGATCTATCTGAAGATTGAAGTGAATTAGTGAGTGATTTACTTTGGTGTCGATTGAGCTCAATTCTGGTGCCATGAAAACGTACTTATTTTGTATATTCATTCGCGGACCTCAATTGCCAGCATTACTATTGATCGTTGTAGCAGAGCAAAAAGGGAAAGGTGCGATGAAAACATTTTGTTCCACATATGGACCAACGTGTCGCAACGCGGCGAGCAGAGAGCGTGATGAGCAGAATAAGGCGCCAACGGGCCATGGAGGCGGGGAAATGTCACTACAGCACCATACTCACAATAAGCTTCGAAAAAGAATACGCTATTGCGAAATAGCCGAGAGAATATGACGATTCAACAAAACGATTCGAACATGCATGCTCGCTGAAAACTAGGAACAAAATCGAGTTGTTGGTTAGTGACGTTCAGAGCCTGGAAGAACTGCCAACACAAGGGTCACATCGAAACAGAAAGTGAGCATTTCCGCGCAGGAGCTACGGGACTTTACAAACAGGCTGGATAAAGAAATGACCGAACACATCCCCTTCCAACCTCTTCCCATTAGCTGATATTTCACTGTAGCCCAGACTGATGGCCTCCAGCGGTTTCCAAGCCTACCACGGACGTCGCCACTGGTTCCACGTCGGACGTCGCCACTGGTTCCACGCAGGGACGGATCCAAGAGAGGGGATGAAGGGGGCGACCGTTC
The DNA here is from genome assembly GCA_034440615.1 of Ashinkailepas kermadecensis. Taxonomy (NCBI): domain Eukaryota; kingdom Metazoa; phylum Arthropoda; class Thecostraca; family Neolepadidae; genus Ashinkailepas; species Ashinkailepas kermadecensis. Next base: position 23,725 of record JAOTOM010003224.1, read on the forward strand.
CCCCTTAAGACCCGAAAGGAGCTCATCTGATTAGAAAAAGCGCCTCCAGGAGGACGAACAAGTGCTTCCCCTTGAGTTTGTCAACCGAGGTCGCCACTCCAGGAACACTCAAGTGCACCCCTCCCCTTCCTACCACCACCATTTCCTTTGAAATTTCCTTAATCAGTGGCGCCTCTTTTGGAAATGACACCACTCCCTTTCACCTTTATACGCCACCCTGAGCTCAGGTGGGTGTCCCCTGATGGCATGTGGGAGTCCCTCAAATTTGCCACCTCCCTCCTCCAACCGAACCCATATTTGGGGAAATCCTACATGCGTCAGTAGTGCCATCATTATCATCATCATCATAACGTGTATTGTAATCAATCTTACAGTTCTATTGGACATTTTATCAGAGTGGTGCAAAGGCACTAAGTGCTTAAATCATGGCATCTATTTGAAGGTGTGGAATGACACTGGATTGAAAGATGAACATAAGTACACATTTCTTAATGGGATATTTTCTGATATATCCCTTGCCACCCACGGCACAGATCTGTGAAGCCACCGCCTAATCCAGCATGGGTCACGACCCCAATTTAGTGCAACTTTCGGATTATTAACTGGTTATCAATGTTGGTTCATGTCAAATATATGAGTTTCAAATAAAATGTTATGCAAATGGTAAGCCACCAACCGACCGTCGTTATCGCTCAATCCGTCCCCATGTAGCAGGATACGAAGCTTGATTAGTGGCTGGAATTCTGGAAAATTCTGGCAGAGATGTTGTGAAATATTGTTGAATAGTTTATTTCGAGGGCCAATGTGATTTAGACAATCTAGAATGAGGTGCCGGACATTTTCGTTTTGGCAGCCGCAAGAGCATTCGGGAGATGCACGTTTTTGAATTGGAAATAGATGGTAGTTTAGATGAGACATATCAACCATAAGTCTCGTATGGAGGGAGTTTCCTTTCTTTGATCCAAGAGTAGAATTTTGGTGGACTGGGCACACCGAACTGCTGCGTAATCGCTTTTTTGAATGAGATGTGGGGGAGACAGCGTGTGCTTTCGCTTAGGCTGTTCCAGAGACGTCCAGTAGCTAGGAAGAACGATTTTTTAAAGGATGATGTATGGTTTGCAGTTACTGTGTGATGACTGGCGTTACGAAGTTCATTTCCTATCTCGTGGACACGTGTTTGAGGCATGATAGTACTGATATAGTATGGTGTGTTCTGTTCTGAGTCGCTTAATTTATGATAAATTATCAGCTTGTGTATGCGTCGTTGAATACGTTTGTTGAAAACGTTTGTTGAATTGTTTTCGAAGTGTTGAAGGTGATTACCCATTCTTGGCCATATTTATGCATTTCATATCATTCATGTTGAAGTGTCCGTTGCACAGCGTCAAGGCTGACAGTCGTGTGGGAGGCATACAGTGAAGTGTCATCTGCGAATAATAGAATGTCATGTGCGTCGGATGGGCGGCTATCGAGGCCAAGCCCGGCTGTAAAACTCAGACCTCCAGTCAAGAAGACGAGTCTCGGAGGCGTCGCCGTCGCGGCCGCGCTCGTGCCGCCCGCTACTGTGTCCAGCTCGTGCCGCCCGCTGCTGTGCCCAGCTCGTGCCGCCCGCTGCTGTGTCCAGCTCGTGCCGCCCGCCGTGCCGCCCGCTGCTGTGTCCAGCTCGTGCCGCCCGCTGCTGTGCCCAGCTCGTGCCGCCCGCTGCTGTGTCCAGCTCGTGCCGCCCGCTGCTGTGCCCAGCTCGTGCCGCCCGCTGCTGTGTCCAGCTCGTGCCGCCCGCTACTGTGTCCAGCTCGTGCCGCCCGCTGCTGTGCCCAGCTCGTGCCGCCCGCTGCTGTGTCCAGCTCTTGCCGCCCGCTCCTGTGTCCAGCTCGTGCCGCCCGCCGTGCCGCCCGCTGCTGTGTCCAGCTCGTGCCGCCCGCTGCTGTGCCCAGCTCGTGCCGCCCGCTGCTGTGCCCAGCTCGTGCCGCCCGCTGCTGTGTCCAGCTCGTGCCGCCCGCTGCTGTGCCCAGCTCGTGCCGCCCGCTGTTGTGCCCAGCTCGTGCCGCCCGCTGCTGTGCCCAGCTCGTGCCGCCCGCTGCTGTGCCCAGCTCGTGCCGCCCGCTGCTGTGTCCAGCTCGTGCCGCCCGCTCCTGTGTCCAGCTCGTGCCGCCCGCTGTTGTGCCCAGCTCGTGCCGCCCGCTGCTGTGCCCAGCTCGTGCCGCCCGCTGCTGTGCCCAGCTCGTGCCGCCCGCTGTTGTGCCCAGCTCGTGCCGCCCGCTGCTGTGTCCAGCTCGTGCCGCCCGCTGCTGTGCCCAGCTCGTGCCGCCCGCTGTTGTGCCCAGCTCGTGCCGCCCGCTGCTGTGTCCAGCTCGTGCCGCCCGCTGCTGTGCCCAGCTCGTGCCGCCCGCCATGCCGCCCACTGCTGTGTCCAGCTCGTGCCGCCCGCCGTGCCGCCCACTGCTGTGTCCAGCTCGTGCCGCCCACTGCTGTGTCCAGCTCGTGCCGCCCGCTGTTGTGCCCAGCTCATGCCGCCCACTGCTGTGTCCAGCTCGTGCCGCCCGCTGCTGTGCCCAGCTCGTGCCGCCCGCTGCTGTGTCCAGCTCGTGCCGCCCGCTGCTGTGTCCAGCTCGTGCCGCCCGCTGCTGTGTCCAGCTCGTGCCGCCCGCTGCTGTGTCCAGCTCGTGCCGTCCGCTGCTGTGTCCAGCTCGTGCCGTCCGCTGCTGTGTTCAGCTCGTGCCGCCCGCTGCTGTGTCCAGCTCGTGCCGCCCGCTGCTGTGTCCAGCTCGTGCCGCCCGCTGCTGTGCCCAGCTCGTGCCGCCCGCTGCTGTGTCCAGCTCGTGCCGCCCACTGCTGTGTCCAGCTCGTGCCGCCCGCTGCTGTGTCCAGCTCGTGCCGCCCACTGCTGTGTCCAGCTCGTGCCGCCCGCTGCTGTGTCCAGCTCGTGCCGCCCGCTGCTGTGTCCAGCTCGTGCCGCCCGCTGCTGTGTCCAGCTCGTGCCGTCCGCTGCTGTGTCCAGCTCGTGCCGCCCGCTGCTGTGTCCAGCTCGTGCCGCCCGCTGCTGTGTCCAGCTCGTGCCGCCCGCTGCTGTGTCCAGCTCGTGCCGCCCGCTGCTGTGCCCAGCTCGTGCCGCCCATCGTCGTTCAGACGGCGCGGCGCCGCTCCCGAATCGCGCCACCGCTTCTGGCGATATTGCGCGCGCCAGCTGATAACCGCGCGCGAACGGCTCTTCAGCCGCCGCCGTTTTGGCGCGCCACGCCGAAAATGGCGCGCGTAAGAACCGCTGTTGGCGGGAGTCGACGTCGGCGCGCCGACCGTAATTGGCTCTTGGTTCACGGCAGCACCGCTCAGTGACAGCTGTCGGCTGAACACGAGCTCGAGCACGGCGGATGGCGGCGCGCGCGGGCCGATAGCAACGGGTGCGCGTTGTATGGCCCGGCCGAAAAATACCGCCCTCTTGATATCGCCAGTGCTGAGTTATAAATATCGCGATAATGGCGCCAGTGGAATGCTACAATAAGCGACGGCCACTATTTAGCTACGTGTTTTTCTGTAAGCGGGCTGCGATTGAAAGTCGACACTGCACACAACACAGAGGCATGTGGAAATTCACAAACAATTTACGGTCTTACGTTAGTCTTTCGATATTGGACGCCGGCAGCCGCAGGAGAATATATGGGAATATATTGTCCTGCTTGCCGCGTCTTCCAACACGAAGATGAAAATAATTGCGGCTAACATCCACCAAGCCATGTACTAACGCAATAGATAGCCAACGCCGGCATTCCTCGGGGCTGGCGATGCAAGCTTGAGAAAATTCATCAGTGCGATTGATAACGCTTTAAACCACGTAACCGCTTATACGGCGTCATGGCTCTCGAAGCATGACAATAGGAACGCCGTTAAATAAACGCAGAGGAACATATCGCGGCTGTACTTTCGGGAGTTCGACAAAATATTTGTGGCTTCTGACAAATATCTTGTTTATGCAATATCAATGATCAAGGTACAGGGCTGGAATATGTCAAATTACTTCATACTGGCGGGCCGGCTAGAACTGACCAACCGCACCACCACGGTGATCCCAAAGAGACACGCTAACGTTAGAGCAAGACATAGCTGTAGGTTTGTAAAAATATTCGAGGGCACAATACATGAAGGCGGACGGTACAAATGGACTGGGGGACATACCACATAGTGTCCCATGTTTGAAATTATTGGGAACAAAATGCCACCATTAGGGGGGGTAAATGCCCTCCCAAAAAGCATACAAAGCTACACCTCTGGAGCAGGGTTCAAGTATTGGCGATGACAAAAATGGGAGAAACAAACATTGTAGAAATGTCCACGTATCTCACTGCCATGCGGTGACCTTAATTCTCACAATTTTGAATGCCTTCCAGGGGTGTCCCTTTGTGTCTGCTAAATGGGGTCACTGGTCAACTCAACCATTGACGTTGCCCCTCAACCATCGATGTCCCCCCCCCGATCAGGCTGAATCTTACCTGTTGGGCTTATGGGCGTACACTAGATACAAATGGTTTTCGGGGAAGCTTTAGCCATCAATAATGTAATTCGCCCCGCCATACACACATCCAACTTCATAAAATGATACCCATGACTGTCTCTGCTGGCTACACATAATACATGTTCATCTTAATTTTCGAATTAATCAGGGCAAGGCCAGATGGAGTTGTTGCCACACCCGCTCCATGGAGGTTTTACAGCTTAAATGATAAATGACTTGCGCGAACATGTTGCTGTCTTTGGTAGCTTATGGGGAAATCACTGCGCGTCATTTGATATACAATTTTGTCGGTAGCTGATGCAATATTCTAGTTATGGTGGTTTTTAAGGAACCTTACCCCGACCATTTCTGCACCGCACGTATGGTTCCGAAGGCATGTTCGGGTCCACCATTTTCAGCATATTACAGAAATGGCTGCTAAAATGTATATATATATATATATATGTTGAATACTATTTTGACAAGTTATATATAAGTGGCAAAGTGAAAAAACTACATTTCCACCAAACAAATCACCAACGTTCCGGCCACAGGCCTTCTTCAGGGTGACACAATTACAAAATTTTAAAACTTTAAGCACACAATCATGCACTCGAAATCCTGCGTTCAAAACGTGACACTTATCGCAACCTCTCGCTGGGCTGACGAACGGATATAGTGCGAAACACTGCGTCAATGGCGAAAGGCGACACAACAGAATAAAACCATGGATGGCATCCGAGAATGCCAGATCCCATATCATTCACATCGCCCTGTGTGTGTGTGTGTGTGTGTGTGTGTGTGTGTGTGTGTGTTTGTGTGTGTGTGTGTGTGTGTGTTTGTGTGTGTGTGTGTATGTGTGTGTGTAGGAGTGTGCGTGTGTGCGTGCGTGCGTGCGTGCGTGCGTGCGTGCGTGTGTAGTTTATAGGTGTTGGTCAAACTCTCTAGCCCGGGTCAGACGCCCGCTGCACCTCCACCACATCGTCCGCACCAGGTACGATGCTGCGCCATCATGCTGGCAAGCTTGACAAATCCAGGTGCACTGTTGATGAAATCCTCGGTGTCGATAAATGCGGCCTCTACAGCCTTCCTCCTAAATTTGTCCTTTAATTGGGTTTATTTCATAGGCGCCATCCCATCGCGGAAGGTGCCCCTCCTTTTCCCCGTGAACTACCAGTGTGCTCGACATCCTGTGATACGTAAGATCTGCCCTGTGTTCCTGGACACGCTGTTGAAGAGAACGCCCTGTCTCACCAATATAACCATTTCCACACCCACTGCATGAGATCCTGTATACCACAGAATGACGTTTGCTCTCTCTAGGTTTAGGTATCGGTGCCCCGTCTATTAAGTCCATGATTTTACGTCCTGACGATTCCACTAACCTTATCCTCCCTCCCCCCCATGAACTTGGACATGCCTGCCGCCATGTAGGAAGGAGGCACCACCATAAACTGATTATTCCCAGTTCGCGCGTCCTGCTACCACTCCTATGGATATCTAGGGCCTTGTCCTTCAGTCCTACGAGTACATCAAGAGGGTATTTTAGCTTTCTAAGCGTATCTATCGGACAATTGATCTCCCCGTTGAGGCGATCGGGGGAGCAAATCCTGTAGGCCCGCAGGAAGAAGCCTATGACCACCCCTCTCTTTGACCTATGGAATGCCCTGAATAGAAGTGTAGGATATCGTTCCTATTCGTTGGCTTACGGTAGACACTAAAAAGAAGTTCTTCATCAGTCATATCTAACAGTATGTCCAAAAATGGACGTTTTCCATTCCGTTCCGTCTCAGTGGTGAACTGTATGTGTGGATTGATGTTGTTTAGTGTGTTCACGAGTGCATCTAGGTCAACATGCTGTGGTAACATTACGAAACAGTCATCGACATACCGGACCCAGAAACAATCGCTACCAACTATTGGGCGGAAGTAGTCAACTTCTAGCACTTCCATGAACAGGTTGGCTAATACAGCGCTCAGCGGAGAGCCCATTGCCAAACCCTCTATCTGCCTAAATTCTGCACCCTCGAACTCGAACTCAAACGCAACGAATCTAACACAATGCTCAACTAGCTGGATGAAATCTCTTCTCGGCAAGGGCAACGCGTCATTATCAGCAAAGTCCAGCACCCGTTTGATTGCATCCATAGCACCGGTAATCGTCACATTTCCAAACAGCGATTTCACGTCCAAGCTGGCCATCTTCTTCCCCCAACAGATATTTGCTTATATCTTTCCGAAAAGAGCCAGGGCACCGATACCTAAACCTAGAGAGAGAGAGAGCAGACGTCGTTCTGTGGTATGCAGGATCCCATGCAGTGGGTGTGGGAAGGCTTATATTGGTGAGACAGGGCGTTCTCTTCAATAACTTGTCCAGGAACACAGGGCCGATCTTACGTATCACAGGATGATATCACAGGATATCACAAACACACACACACATACACACATACACATACACACACACACACATACACACACACACACACACACACACACACATACACATACACACACATACACACACACATACACACACACATACACACACACATACACACACACACACATACACACACACACATATACACACACACACACACACACACACACACACACACACACACACACACACACACACACACACACACCACACACACACACACACACACAGGGCGATGTGAATGATATTGGATCTGGCATTCTCGAATGCCATCCATGGTTTTGTGTATTCTGTTGTGTCGCCTTTCGCCATTGACGCAGTGTTTCGCACTATATCGTTCGTCAGCCCAGCGAGAGGTTGCGATACGTGTCACGTTTTGAACGCAGGATTTCGAGTGCATGATGGTGTGCTTAAAGTTTTTAAATTTTGTAATTGTGTCACCCTGAAGAAGGCCTGTGGCCGAAACGTTGGTGGTTTGTTTGTTGGTGAAAATATAGTTTTTTCTCACTGTGCCTCTTATGTATGTATATACAAATATATATCTATATATATATATATATATATATATATATATATATATATATATATATATATATATAGACATGACCAAGGGCATTCCTAGCATTACATAGCATCATATAGCATCCTATAGCAAAGCATAGCAAGTCACGCAGAGTCGATTTGGGGTCTTCGTTTTCCGGGGCTCCAAACATTTGCACCCTTGTTGGATAAACACGAACACCGAATCGGAAATCAGCACCTACAGTTACCCCAGTACCAGCTTTAACCCAACTTAACCCCATGTGCCTGTGTTGAACTCTGGTTAGCAAAAGTCAAAGGTCAGTTATTCACAGGTAGTCCAAACTGTTTCATAGGGTATTGTGGGGTGCGAAATTCGAAATCAGCGTTCATTGTTATACTCTAGGGCCCATAAGTATATGCTTGGAACCCAAAAACTAAAACAGCATACTGACCATGACTGACCTGACGTGACCCGTACAGAAGTACACTAAAACGATATAGGATAAGTCGTCCCCTCAATGGACTGACAATTGAATGCGAAATACGGAGGTATTAATTGCAAAAGGTAAGCGTGCAGAGTTTGCCATCTACTTGGGTCCAAAAAACGATATAGGATAAGTCGTCCCCTCAATGGACTGACAATTGAATGCGAAATACGGAGGTATTAATTGCAAAAGGTAAGCGTGCAGAGTTTCCCATCTACTTGGGTCCAAACTTGCAACGGCGAAATCTGCCGAAATCCACGCGAACAGATTCCCGAACTATCGTCATGGGTCAGTGACCTGACCTGACCAAACAACACACGTCATGGGTCAGTGACCTGACCCGACCAAACAACACACGTCATGGGTCAGTGACCTGACCTGACCAAACAACACACGTCATGGGTCAGTGACCTGACCCGACCAAACAACACACGTCATGGGTCAGTGACCTGACCTGACCAAATAACACACGTCATGGGTCAGTGACCTGACCCGACCAAACAAACACGTCATGGGTCAGTGACCTGACCCGACCAAACAACACACGTCATGGGTCAGTGACCTGACCCGACCAAACAACACACGTCATGGGTCAGTGACCTGACCCGACCAAACAAACACGTCATGGGTCAGTGACCTGACCTGACCAAACAACACACTTTACATCAGACTTCGCAAATAACGCTCGGAGGCGTGCACAAAATCGGGGCCCCGATCTGTTTACGTGTTATTGGCGAAAACCTGGGGAGGGTGCAGGTCGCACCTCCACTCCCTGTGACAGCAAAATTCCAAGGTCCGGCGCCGGTTAGCCATCGCCCGTGAACGGAACTTCGCCATATTTGCCAGTACATGGCGATGAGACCGCTGGAGCATTTTCAAACAGAGGACCCCCACTGTCTGTCAGCTCACATACGCCGACAGCCAGGGTTTTCCAATTCATCTGCTGGAGATAAATTTTTTTTTTAATCCACCTTTCGAATCGCTGGGTTACCTGCAATATAAGTTTTTTGTGGCAAAAATACCAAGGTATAATTTTATATCATTTCCCGTGAAACAGCGCATAGCAGATACGCACTGGAGGTATTCACCAGTGCTTCTCAATATCCTGGGATTCTAAGCGAGTACGATTTGTCAAATTTTCACTCATGTACGGGCTTAGGTGAGGCTAGAGAGTCGACCCTTGTTACACCCATCATGTTACGACATTTCATGAATAGTGCCTGTAATCATTATTTTGGGGAGCCAAGGGCATAATGCCTAGCGCAACATTAGAGAGCACATTGACTATAAAATTACTAACCCCACAAAGGGCATCTATCGTCAAGCTAGATCATTGATCTAGAATAAGCTTGGGAAGATCAATGACAGCTATTTGAAATGTCTCAACCACACCCTCTGGTACAGTCATCGCCCTGACATATCCATCATTAATGACTTGGGGGCAGCAAGTTAGATTAATTACCGATAACTCGCGAATTTGGTGCAGACACGATCCGCGATGTTCCGTTTTATCACGTGATAGATGAGTGGCCTGGTACGATTATTTCAATTTTCGCACCACAGAGTCGCTAATGGATGCGTCATAACAACAGGGTGCCTAGACAACAGGGCGCCTGGACATCAGGGCGCCTGGACATCAGGGCGCCTGGACATCAGGGCGCCTGGGCAACAGGGCGCCTGGACAACAAGGTGTTCTGGACAGCAGGGCGCCTTCAGCAATGGGCGCACTATAATCGGTCCAGGATATTAACCCTACCATTGCCAGGAGAGAACAGGGCATCAGGAACAGGGCATCAGGAATGTTAACTGGATGGGGAAGTGTCCAATTCCATCCAGTCGAACCGGCTGGCCACCCCAGTGGTCGAGTTTGTTCACCCAGTTGAAATCTGCAAAATAGTAGGGAAGGTGGAAGATAAGGTACCAGTCCGGAACGGTCAGGCGCCTATCTCGCTAGTACAGGCACCTATCTCGCAGTACAGGCGCCTATCTCGCTAGTACCGGCGCCTATCTCGCTAGTACAGGCGCCTATCTCGCCAGTACAGGCGCCTATCTTGACAGTACAGGCGCCTATCTCGCTAGTACCGGCGCCTATCTCGCTAGTACAGGCGCCTATCTCGCTAGTACAGGCGCCTATCTCGCTAGTACAGGCGCCTATCTCGCTAGTACAGGCGCCTATCTCGCTAGTACAGGCGCCTATCTCGCTAGTACAGGCGCCTGTCTCGCCAGTACAGGCGCCTATCTCGCTAGTACAGGCGCCTATATCGCTAGTACAGGCGCCTGTCTCGCCAGTACAGGCGCCTATCTCGCTAGTACAGGCGCCTATCTCGCTAGTACAGGCGCCTATCTCGCTAGTACAGGCGCCTATCTTGCCAGTACAGGCGCCTATCTCGCTAGTACAGGCGCATATCTTGCTAGTACAGGCGCCTATCTCGCTAGTACAGGCGCCTCTCGGAACAGTCGTGTGTGTTAAGAATGATCATCTTGGCCCATTCGGCCGCCGCTTGTTGTAATATGCGGACCATTATTGGCTGCATGTGCTCCTCTCCCGACAAGAAAGGTGTCCTTCTGGGCAGTTGGGTGCTTTGAGAATCCAGGCGCCCTCCTGGGCCATCCGGTGCTCTCTTCGCAGTCGTGGGCTTAATTCGGCCAGGTAATGCCTCTGTTGAAATTAAAGGGGCCGTTTGGGATGGTTAGCGCCCTTCGCGTAAACATAGGCTTCCTCCTGGGACACTCTGAACCCTCTCTTAATAGTATTGGTGCAGGCACTCGACTGGGCGCCACTCTTTGGAATACAAGCGCCCTGTCTGAGAATGTACGCACACTTGCACTATGTTGCAAGAGCAACATAGTGAAAAGAAAAACTGGCCCCGGATGGCCAAAATAGGATGGCCGCATGGCCATCGGAGCAGTTGGATAACGCAAACAGGCAACACCGTCCGTCATACCAGACACAACTTTGTCAGATCGTTGCCTCCGTGCAGTTTACTGATTCAATTCGATAGAACGCCAACCTAAATTATCGTTCATGGAAAAAAAACAAGCAATGAATTACTAATTATGGCTTCAAGGGCCAAACCTGTAGGACCATAATGCATATTATGAAAATAAACACGCAAACCTTGATTAGCTTTCAGAAGCAAGGACTGGTGACGGAATCTTAATGCAGCGGGCATTCGTCTGGTGGACCGGGGCCGTTCCCCCTGAGAAAGGAGCGACACCAATGGAGAAAACGAAATGGGACGATGAACTCAAACATCACCAAGAGGCCCAGATTTTCCAGCGAGATGACGCTGGCTGAAAGGAGAGGAAGAGGAGAGGCTAGAGTAGACCGTTCCTGGGTTAACGCCGTTCTTGGGGCATATCTTTAGTGACCTTCTCTGGGTCCCAGGGCATATCTGTAGAAATTTCACAGGGGACATACGGCCACAAATTTTGCCGGAAAAAATGAACATTTTAGTCTGGATTTGCGACTTTCCCCGAAGGCCATAAGCTATTTTTGAGACGATTATGGGAATTTTCCTGCCCAGTTAACATGCCAGTGTCGGCTCAACTGAATCGGTCACTGGGACCAAGTGGCCGGATGAAGTAGTCGAAACTTCAGCTTCAAATGCCGCAAACAAGATCAAGTTTATTGAATTTCCACCAGTGGTGCCGAGCATACCATGCACCCAGACAATAAGCTCCTTTAAATCATTGGAAGCACTGAAGAAATGACGAGATCAACTGTGAACATATGTGTCAGCCCGCGCATGGTTTACATATATTTCAGCCCGTGCCCGTCTGGGGCCATAGTTAGGAATTAATTGCTTCATTATCTCCATAAATGACAATTTAGGTAGGTCATACAGTGTTCAACCAGAAACAGTTTTTTTAACGGCATGGGTGGCGGAACGCATTGAGCGCTGGGGCGCTACACCGCCACCCCGTTCCGCGAGCAAAGGGGTGTTGCACCCCTTGGTATGCTCACTAAAACTGCTTACTCTTACATAGATAACACTAATCATAAGATAATACATATTCAAAGTTAAGCACTGCATCGGGTCAGTTAGGCTAATATATGACCTAATTTCTGGATGCAGGTTTAGGATTATCGATGAATGATAGGTTTAGGTTTAGCAATTAGGTAGGTAGATGCGTGCGTGAAGTTATGAATATATATCCTAACTGTTGGGATGCAGCGTTTGAAGACTTATTTAACCTCCTTTAACCAGCGCTTTATCTAGTAACAGTAAGCAGTATTAATGAACTCACCATGCGACACCATGAACGCACCATGAACTCACCCCTTCCTCGCACAAGAGGTGCAGTGCCCCAGCGCCCAACAAGTCCTTCCTCTCCTGCCACTAAAAAAGGCTGTTGGTCGTGGAACACTGCGTCTATCTGTGACAGACGGCCGTAGAGCATTTACTAACTTTCTGAATTAAAAGTGTCGTGCCAACAAACACTGGCACCACTACCGGATGCCAGTGCGTAGTTCTTGACACCATACCATCTCCAGATACATTTCCACACTCGTTGGCAGTTCACTCAATCAAAACTGTCAGCGGTCTGACACTTCTGACGGTCACTCCGCCATATTTGATTTGCCATGCAGATTGGCTAGCCAAAACTGCAGCTCCCAGCCCCCGGAGCATGCCCCGAGCGTGCTCAGAGAGTCCTCACAGCGTGCTCAGAGCGTGCTCAGAGCGTCCAATAGCGTGTTCAGACACCTATTAAAAGAGCCGACCCCTCAAGGAAACACGGTGCAAACCGATATCGGATACACTGGTTGAAGACGACTTCCATGTTGCATACTGCAATATTTCAGGTTGAGTAATCTTCGCAAACACAGGGTAGTTCATTTAAGAATCCATCATTCCATCCAGGATGCACTTAGAGGAATATTGAATTGGTTGTGGGAGGAATCCCAATGTCCTAACCAGGGGCGTCGATTTGTATCCTTTTGCGGGGGCCATGGCCCCCCCCAATGCTGATCTTGGCCCCCAATGTTGATTTGGGCCCCCCAATAACCCATGCTATTTGTATGCTGATAAAAAGCTAAAGGAAAAAAAAGAAGAAAAACACTGTGTTAGGTACATAGAAAACTTAGTTGATGTTAACCAGCACATTTTGTACTGAAAAAGAACAGATTTGGACTATATAGTGGAGTGAGCAGGGGCGTCGATTTGTATCCTTTTGTGAGGGCCGTGGCCCCACCAATGTTGATCTTGGCCCCCCCCAATGTTGAATTGGGCCCCCCAATAACCTATGCTATTTTATGCTGATAAGAAAGCTAAAGGGAAAAAATGAAAAACACCATGCTAGGTAAGTAGAAACATTGATGTTAACCAGCACATTTTGTACTGAAAAGAAACAGATTTGGATTAGATAGTGGACTGACCCTCCACCTTTTGTTGAAAAATGTAAAATTGTGTGCAAAAACAAACAAAATAGCTGAAATTCCCTCCACTGTGGAAGTACAGCTTACATCATAAAATGTCGAGATTAGCGATGCTGATGCATTTTAAACCAGATTTTCTGAAAGAAAATTTGCTAAGCAACTAAACACCAATTGCATGATCATACTGATGTTTGTACACACCAGCAGGGGTGTCGATTTGTATCCTTTTGTGGGGGCCATGGCCCCACCAATGTCGATCTTGGCCCCCCAATGTTGATTTGGGCCCTGCCCTCAATAACCTATGCTATTTTTATGCTGATAAAAAAGTGAAAAGAAAAAAAGAAGAAAAAACACTGCTAGTAGATAAACCCGTGGGTCATTTGGTGCATCTTCTATTGAATACCAATGACCACGCACATCTGAAACAAACATATATGACACATATCAATACAAATATATCACTCAGCAATTAGTGAATTCAGCGCAGTACTCCATCCCCCCTCCAAGACTTTGAGGTCTCGAGGGGACCAAAGTCTGAAACACTAGCAGATCAGATGTAAACACATGTGGGCAACAGGTTGGGCAAACTGATGTCACATCATCCATCCGCATCCAAATGGATGTGCACAGGGCCCTGCAGCAGAGCAAACAAACCATCGTTCAACAAGAAGCTCAACGGCCGAATCATGTGCCAGCTATACATACAGCACTATTGCCCACCATCGCAAGTCATCCACGCTACACACAACGGGTGCATAACAACGCATTAACAGCACCGCACAAGTGACCAACGAGGAGGTAGTGAGTGTGACACCGACGGGCGAAAACTAGAACGGTGAAGCTACAATTGCAAATAGATGTCGGTAGGCAAGTATCACCTCGCGTCATGTGGAATGGGTGATCGAGTAGGTGACCATAATGATTTGACACAATATATGACACAATAAACGCCACATATCACTTGCCATATTCCTCACTGGGGAATCCGCAAACATACACCTGCACGAGCCAAAAAACATCGAATTACTCAGGTACACCGGCAGGAGCGCAATCAGTATTCCAAGTAATCGCTCAAGTAACGAGGTTTTCTCGACTGCCGTGTGCTGCGGCGGGGGTTGGTGCAGCGAGCACAGGCTCGGGGTACTGAGTTTCGTTGGATGATTCAGTCGGTGGTGACTGCACACAGGGAGGTGTGTGTGGAGTGGGCTGAGGTGGGGTACTTGCGTTATCCCGGGAACGAGTGTCACGAGTGTCGTTCGTCGGTGGTACCCTCGGTGGCCGTTCGTCGGTGGCCGTAGGTTTGGTGGGTCCCGAGAGTGGTATGGATGCGGTATCGCCCTGCGTGGCGGGTACTACGGTGTGAGAGGGTGGCGCATGAGTATCACTGACACGTGTATGCTCACTGTAACGATCCAGAGCTGGGTATGTGGGAGTATCGTGAACAGGTACAGGGGCGCGTGCTTCCAGGCGAGACAATGTACCCGGTGTGAATGAGATAGGAGGGCGTGGCATGAACGGAGTGTACGAGCGCAAGTGCTTGCGGTTTCGCAGTGTCACACGTCCGGAACCGTCTACCCTCACCACGTACTGGTCAAACTGTCGAACTTCAATGACGATGCCAGTTTTATCCCATTTAGTGGGATGAGGGCCGATTAGGTTCTGCAGGCGTACACAGTCCCCCGACTTTGAGGGGAGGCAGTATCCGAGTGTGCTCAGAGAGGCGCTCGTGGGTTCGCATATGACGGTTTCTCAATGCCTCTTCACGGTTGACCAGTGTTTCCTTCCACGTGCTGTGGGGTTGGTACTTGCCAGGGTGTATGGGGATAAAGTCCCGGATTGGCCTGCCGAAGATCACCTGTGCTGGTGCCAGGCGGGTGTCACGATCCGGGGTGTTCCGGTACTGTAGTATCGCGCGCTGGAAGTGGTCAGTGTTCAGCCCACCTCCTTCCAGTGTGTTGTCAGTTATCAGACGCTTGACTGACTTGACAGCAGTTTCTGCCCGACAGTTTCCATGTGAAAATGCAACAGACGACATGCGATGCCTCACGCCCCAGTTACGCAGGAAGTTCTGGGTGGCAGTAGCGGTGAATTCCGGCCCACCGTCAGATGTGAGCTCGTCGCTAATGCCGAATGTGACGAATAATCGCCGCAAAGCGGCAATAAGACTGTGTTCGCCATCAGAGGATTCTTCGACTATTGGCCAGTTACTGTACCGATCCACTGCGACCAGGTAGTGGCGACCCCGGTAGGTGAAGTAGTCTGCACAGATAGCTTGGAAGGGGTATGCTGGCAGAATGGGTGGAGTCGGTGGAGCACTTGGCTGGGAGGGAGTCATCCGGTTGCAAGCTGCACACCTGGCTCGTGTCTCTTCGATGGCCTGAGTCATGCCCGGCCAGAAGAAGGAGCTCGCAGCTCTTGAATCCATCATTGGTAGATACACTCTGCCCACCCCTTGGTGGGCAGAGTGTAGTATGTGCAGTAGGCGCTCGCGAAGGGCTGGTGGCACAACGACGCGGTCTGTATAGAGGATGACCCCATCATATTCGCTGAGCTGATCGCGAAATCTGTAGTAGGGTCGTATGGAGGGTGGATGTGGGCCGCGGACTCAGGAAAGCCGTTGTGAATGACTTCGGCGAGCCTGAGCATGTCATGATCACTTGAGGTCGCTGTTCGGACATCATCCCAAGTGATGGACTTGATGAGCTCCGCTGAGGAGGAAGCGCACATTGGAGAGCAGGGCTGTACGCCGACGTCGGAGCTAGTCTCGCGGACCGCAGCAAGGCAATCGAAGTCGAATCCGGTAGGTGTGCCTTCAGGAGGCGTGATGACTGCGGATACAGTGTCGTCGGGAAGATCAGGTGGCTCTGGCGCACCAACCGGGTGTCGGGAGAGTGCATCGGCAGCAGCGTTGCGTGTCCCGGGGATATGGACGACGCGAAATTTGAAGCGCAGGCTTTTCTCTTTGATATTGCAAAGCCGTGGATTTGGGATCTCGTCAAGTGAGCGGTCCCCGAACACCTTGACAAGGGGTCAATGATCCACTGCTACAAGTAGGTCCGAGCAACCGAGGGTAAAGTGGCGGGCCTTCTGGAGAGCATCCACAACAGCCAGAGCCTCCCCCTCCACTGGGGCGTAGCGTGCCTCGGCACCGTGGGTAAAACGGCTGCCCACCAGCACGACGCGCCATCCGGTCTTGCAACAGAAGGGTCGGGTACCAGAGCACAGGCAGTGTTTCTGGAGCAACCAGTACCCGAGGCCGTCCTTTGACCAGTCGGTTGCGAGGCAGGTCGGGCGGGTCTTATCGAAGATTTCCACGCCCTGCTGTATCTGCTTGACAATGAAGTCTTTAGATTGTTGGAAGAGCTGGTCCAGTTCTGCAGTCCACACGAAGGGCTGACCAGGCTTGAGGAGGTCACGGTATGGTTGCATGTGGTCCGCCGAGGCGAATGCGTATGCAACTTGATTGATGAGCCCAAACCAGCTTCGCACATCCGTCAGGTTCCGAGGTGTTGGGAAGTCATCAATAGACTTCAAGATTCTTGGACATGGACGTACTGAAGAGGGTGTGATCTCGAAGCCAGCAAACTCAACCACATCCTTCGCAAAGGAGAACTTGGTTGGGTTCAGGATGATGCCATGGCGGCCGCACCGATCGAGCCATTCGACTGTCTGATGGAATGCCTCCTCGATGTCCGATGACCAGAGGAGAGTGTCGTCCACGCACTTGGTTTTCTGTGGGATGTCGGCAACGATGGTGTCGAACCGCCGGCTGTAGCCGTCGCCTGATGACACGTATCCCTGTGGAGCGACACGGTAGCGGTAACGTCCCCAGGGGGTGATGAAAGTAGTGTAGTGGCGATCGGCGGGGTGGAGGGGCACGGCGTGATACCCATTCCAAGCATCAGTGACAGTCTTTTTAGTACCGCGGGGCACTGTACGAGCTTGGTGAAATGGTGACTGGGTGTGATGAGTCTGTCTGGGTGCATGTCTGTTCAGAGCTTGAAGGTCAACAGTGCGCCTGGGCTTACCATTCTTCTTGGCAGTGATCACCATACGGTGACACCATGTAACTGGTGTGTTGGGTGGGACTTCTTCGATGACACCCATCCGACAGTCTTGGTCGAGGCCAGCCTTCACGTCTTCCTGCCAGTGAATTGGTACAGGAATTGGCTTATGGTGGGCAACTGGTGGGGCATTGGGGTCCACCATGAGATGCAATGGTGGGCCCTCCATGGCCGGCAGGAGTTGGTGGTTACACGTGTTGAAAGTACTAGAGGCGTAGTATGTCAACAACCATCCCTCGATCTTGTCTCTGTTTGCATCAGTCGGAGGGTATGGTGACGCAGTTGGTGGTGGTGGCGGGTGCTGGCGTCGAGGGCAATCGCAGGCAGCTGTGATGCATGACTCAGACACAACGGCGCTGCCACCGTGAGGTGTGGAGGCGACAGCCGAAGCAGTGTTGCCCGGTGGGTGTGTACTGATCTTGGGGAAGTCAGTGGAGATCATTCCGAGTACTTCGCAAGCTCCCCGTGATAGAAAGAACTTGTCGATTGCATCCGTGAAGTACACAATCTGTCTTGTCTCAGCGCCACCTGGCTCCCGTGTGCCTGAGATACGAAGTGGGATGGCACCGATGATGCTGATAGCTGCATTGTTGACTGCTGTCATCTGCAGCTTAATGGGTGAGAGGTGCCGTGTGTTCAGGCCGAGGTGTCGCAGCAGATTAGTCCCTGCTAAGCAGGATTGGCATCCAGTGTCAGCTATAGCATGAAAGAGTGGTGCTGTCGTAGGACGCCTGAGGGGAGTTTTTAGACCTAGAGCTCGTGTGTCGCATGGATAGTGTGACACAAAGATTGGGGTGGTTGGCTGCGGTGCAGATGGTCGTTTCTCCCATGTGTCCTGTAAAGAGTCATAGACATGGTGATCCAGAATGATCGCACCAGACACCGTATGCTGCTTGAAGTCAGCAACTCCAACACTACACAGTGAGTCAAACACCATTTGAGGGTCAGGTTCCCCAACTTCAGCGACATAAATCGAAGAAACCGCCGAATTGGTAGGGCGGGCTGTGGATGGAACACCATTAGTGTCACGTCGGCGGAACTGACTAGACCGGCAAATGATTTCGACGTGATGAAGCTTGCTGCACCTTTTACACATGTGACCATACGCACTACAGTTAGCAATCCTTTCTTCTCTGTCTTTACCATACCCATGTTTTCCACAGTAGCCACATGGCGTGGCCTGCTGCTGATGAGCTGCATGAGTAGGGGTTGACCGCTGCGACCGTTGTTGCTTTCGGAAGCTGCTGATTCCAGCTGCATTTAATGGTGCAGTGGTCGTGCTTGGCACAGTGGCAAGACGCTGTGCTGACAGCTTCCCACCTTCACGGGCTTCTATGTACCGCAATGTCTCATCCAGGGTACCCGTCTCATCCTTCTCTGATAGCAGGGAGAGTTTGATCTCTGGGTCATAAACGCCACGGATTAGGGCGTCGCGGACCATTACGTGACTGTAGTCGACCTCTGTAGTAGGTTTACAGTTACACTGTAGCTTGTATTTGCATGTGCTTGCTATGCCCTTTAGTCTAGCACAGAAGGTTCGGACCGGTTCATCACGATCCTGTCTGGTACTGTGGAGTTCATCACGGGCTACAAGCACATTCTCGGCACGCACTGCCAAAGACTTTATGTGTGCCAGTGTGCTGATTTCATCATGTGTGGTGAGGTCACCGAATGATCGAACCAAATCACGTCGAAGTGGCTCCTCACAGCAGTCTAACAACTGGTATATGGCGTCCGCGCCTGAGATGTGTGTGGCTGACTTGTATATGGACCATCGTTGAATGAAGTATGTCCATTCTTCTTCAGTGCCCCCAGCAGCAACGGATGGGCGCTTGACCTTCTCCACCTGGGCCACTGAAGCAGTGCTGCCAGGACGTGTGGTGGGATGGTTAGACCTCTCGTGCATCTGCAGGAGCGTAACCAGCAGGGACTTATCTCCCTCGCTGGAGCTCTACTGACAGCCAGTGTAGGGGCATCTGACTGGCGCTGGGGCAGTAGCCATTGTAGGAGTGGTCCGTCACAGGATGGCGTGGTCATAGATAAACCCGTGGGTCATTTGGTGCATCTTCTATTGAATACCAATGACCACGCACATATGAAACAAACATATATGACACACATCAATACAAAGCTATCACTCAGCAATTAGTGAATTCAGCGCAGTACTCTAGCTAGGTACATAGAAAATGTAGTTGATGTTAACCAGCACATTTTGTACTGAAAGGAAACAGATTTGGATTACATAGTGGGCTGACTCTCCACCTTTTGCTATGAAATTCAAAAATTGAGTGCAAGAAAAATAGCTGGATTTCCCTCCCCGGTGGAAGGACAACTTACATCATAAAATGTTAAGAATAGCTGATGCTAATGCATTTTAAACCAGATTGTTCAACAAACAAAAAATGTTCAGCCACAAAACAACAATTGCATTGTCATACTGATGTTTGTATACACCACCAATGGCAAAACCACATGCATATGGAGGCTGGAGCTTGAATAAGGTTCATTCCATTCTCACTTTCCAGTCATTGTCAAACTTGCATACCAGTGATGAACCAGTGAACAACAATCAGTTATCATTGAGATTGTGGATATACAAACTAGAATTATCTTCAACAGCCCACCTATCACACCATCAGCTTGATATTTACCTGGTGCCTACCTAGGTACCTACATGCCCAGTGACAATGTGGATATTCCTTTACTTTCTGCCATAGCGTTGTTTACATTAGATATGTAACCGAATGTGCCGCATATCGGCATGAAATGTCGCACTGTTCAAATATACCACTGGATATGGATGCAACGTTTTGATGACGTCACAAACAGTCACAGTGTACGACTTATTCGCCCATCGGGAAACCGGACGATGTTGCAACATTACATATGACTCAGTGCAGCGTGAAACTGCCATGAGACCATCGCAGTGGCTTCGGATCATCAGAACCTCTTCAAATAGATCCATATGCATGCATTCAATTTTGATATGGGGAATCCAAGTCTCAAACTGAACCAACGAGAGCCATGTGTGAGCCAATCTGCCAGCTTATGACACCATGAAAGACAAAACTCTGCAATAAGCTGCATGGACACTACATTATAATTGATATTCCTGAGCAATATGTACTAAGTTATGGCGCACATGACTTCCAAAGCAAACCTTAAAAGTTACACCGAAGTTAGCCGTCAAGCCTTGGTGACGTCACAGCTTTTTCCTCATATATTGCAGAAATTGGTAGCATCAGGCATGTTTCAATTTCGCTGCGCATGGGGGGGGAGAGTGATTTTTAGGCGTGCCGGGCCATAAAGGTCATTTGCGCCGCCTCTAAAGCGAGTACGTTACATGCCTGTCTATAATAGCGAGTGTTTGCTATCAAGGTGCAGGCAGGTGAACATTTACGTTAAAGGAATTTTACGTTATAGTTTGTGTGATATTTTAAGTGCTGAAGGCGGGGGCTGATATGGGGACATGTCTAAATGGTTTTAATTTTACTTTGCTCCTCCACAAAATAATTTGTAGTTTTGGTGGGGGTGGGGCTGCGCATGCGACGTGCGAAGCTTATGCATTGCCCATATAGTTTTGCACGTTACATGATTTTTTCTCGACAAAATGGAGGACTACCAGGGGGGTCGATTTGTATCCTTTTGTGGGGATCATGGCCCCACCAATGTTGATCTTGGCCCCCGCAATGTTGATTTCCCCCCAATAACCTATGCTATTTTATGCTGATAAGAAAGCTAAAGGGAAAAAATGAAAAAATATCATGCTAACTAGAAAGATTGATGTTAACCAGCACATTTTGTACTGAATAGAAACAGATTTGGATTAGATAGTGGACTGACTCTCCAAGTTTTGCTGAAAAATGTAAAATTTTGTGCAAAAAACAAACAAAATAGCAGTATTTCCCTCCACTGTGGAAGTACAGCTTGCATCATAAAATGTTGAAATAAGCAATGCTGATGCATTTTAAACCAGATTGTCTGAAGAAAAAATCCGCTAAGCAACTAAACAACAATTGCATGGTCATACTGAAGTTGGTACACACCACCAATGGCAAAACCACATGCATATGGGGCTTGAACATCATTAATTCCATTCTCAATTTCCAGTCATTGTCAAACTTGCATGCAAATCATGGTTATCATTGATATTGTGGATATACAAACTATAATTATATTCAGCAACCTACCCATCACACCATCAGCTTGATATTTACCAAGGTACCTACCTACCTACATACCCAATGACAATGTGCATTGATATTGATATGGGGCTACCCAATCTCAAACTAAACCAACAAAAGCCACGTTTGAGCCAATCTGCCAGCCTATGAAAACACGAGAGCAAAGTCAGCAAGAAGCCGCATAGACACCTCATTATAATTGATATTCCTGAAGAAAACAATGGTTAGTAAGCTATTGCCACACATGACTTCCTAAACAAACCCTAAAGAGTCATACCAGACCAGTGTCTGGTAGCGGCCAAGGCCTGTAGCGGCATTAAATGCCCCCCCCCCACGATACTATTACCCCAGAAGGTACACCAAAATTCGTCTTCAAGATTTGGTGACGTCATAGCTTTTTTCTCTTATATTGCAGATATTGGTAGCATCAGGCGTGTTTCAATTTCACTGCGCATGAGAGAGTTCGAGCATTTTTCAATTTTCAATTTTCAAAGTTGAAAGAACTTAACCAAGCCGAACCTAACCTATTTTAAGTTGCTGTTGAATAAAAAATGATTGGTAAACTTGCAGTTTAAGGTGATTTTTGTTTGTTCTAATTTTTCTTCAGAATACCATGTTCATGACGGTGACTAAGACGATGGGACCACTTATTTTCGGTGCAAATATATTTACTTTTAATTTGAAAAAAATGACAAATTGTCCAACTGAAAAACTTAAACCAACCTACCCTAACCAATCCTACCCAATTTGTTTCCTTTATGGTGACAAATGTGTGTAAACACTTTTCTTGGTTGGTTGGTTAGTTATTTGGGCTTACGGCCGCATTGACTGCGTTGGTCATACAGCGCCCACAACACTTTCCTTGTTCCTTAAAGCACAATAATACCAAAAAGTTTTTAAAAAACAAAAACAAACATGTTCAGACTTTTGTTTTCTTTAAAAGCAGCTTAGGTTAGGTTAGGTTGGGTTAGGTTTCTTTATTAAGGTTGAGAATTTTCAGAAAATAAATTAATTGACATTTTTATTTTGTTTATTTTTTTGTTCTCGAACGATAGGTTAGGCTAGGTTAGGTTAGGTTTTGTTGCATTAAAGAAAAAACATTCATGTTTATGTTATGTTACCGAAATCAAAGCCCTTTTTGGTAATATTTTGCTCACAACCTGAAAAGTAAGCATTCACAAAGAAAATAAGTCGATCCAATCATCTTAGTCACCTTCATAAACATGGTATTCTGCAGAACAAATTTTTTTTAAAGGGAAAAAAAGAACACCTTAAACTGCAAGGTTACCAATTAATTCGAAATTTTTTGGGGAAACTTTTTTGGAAATTTTTGAAAAGTTTTCCACTTGGAAAGCCTAAACTAACCCAACTTAGCCAAATCTAACCCATTTGTTTGCTATATGGAATTAAATGTGTGTAAAAACTTGTCTTGTTACCACCTTAAAGCACAATAATACCGGTTTAGCTAGGTTAGGCTAGTTTAGATGCTAGTTTAGAACATAAAATAAAATCGGAAATTTTCCTTCAAAAGAAGCTGACGTTAGGTTCGGTTAGGTTGGGTTCGGTTGTTCAATTTATACAATTTTCGAAATGTACCTCGCTTCATTTTGGTTTCTATTTTTTTCTCCAAAGCAAGGGCGTCGATTTGTATCCTTTTGTGGGGGCCATTGCTCCACCAATTTTGATCTTGGCCCCCTCAATGTTGATTTGCCCCCCCAATAACATATGCTATTTTTATGCTGATAAAAAAGTTAAAGAAAAAAAAAAAAACACCATGCGACTTACGTAGCTTAGTTGATGCCAACCAGCACATTTTGTACTGAAACGAAACAGATTTGAATTGGATAGTGGATTGACTCTCCACCCTTTGCTGTAAAATTGACCACTTGGTGGAAAAAAAACAAAGGAGTTGGATTTCCTTTCAATTTGCAAGCATGACTTACTTCATAAAAGCAACCTTAATCCTTGGCAACGCGGTACATAGTTTATCGTCGCTTTACCGAGGCTTATTTACTGACGCACCCGAGCAGAAATCGGGCATATTCCAAATTCGGTGGAGAAATTCGGCGCAGCCTGGCAATCGCACTCGTGACGTCACGGCTCAGAACTATGGGCCTGTGGCGGCTGCAGAAGTGACAAACACCTGCTTGTAAGTTATATAAGGTCAAAGCCCATCACCAAATGTGTCTGGAGAGACTTGCGCGCAATAAATGCCACAAATCGTGGTGGGCGTTTCTCAGAACATCCAAATAAAAAATTCCAGTTACAAAAATTCCAGCGCCTAAAGTCTAAATTTGAGGATGCAGTCGACAAATGTGACGGAGGTGAGACATTCTTGATGCAATTGCGCGCAGTGTTTAATCCGTAGCCCAATCTCATGTGACGTACTGATTCGTTTTTGTACTTCGCACTTTCTGATGTATCTGCATATTGGTGTGATTTTAAATAGTGAATAAATAGCCTGCTGCTATTTAATTCCCAAAGGAACAGTAGTTGAAGAAGTAGGCAGGTAAGCTTAAACAAGAACATCCAAATAAAAAATTCCAGTTACAAAAATTCCAGCGCCTAAAGTCCAGTCCATGCCTTTTTCTGATTTGTGCTCAGGGTTTCCATTTTAATATCACATAACTATCACGTATGTCCTCAAGAAGGTCTGTTTTTAGTTTACTTTTATTAATATTTTCATTCCACTGCACCTGGTGCTTTTTCTGTCCTGGATTGGGGCACCTAGTGTTGCATTTCCGTCCAGGGGTTGGCATACCTTTTGGTAAATTTACAGCTTAAGGCAATTTCTGATTTCTTGATTTGTTTAATGCAATGTTTAAGAATGTGATGAACATGATGTTACTGCTCATTTTGGTAAAGTTGTGTTTTAAGGTGTTTTATGAATTCGTGGAATGTATCATTTCAATGCAATGTTTATGAATGTGACCCAAATTATTGGACCACTCATTTTCTATACAAACGCCTACATTTCAGGTTGTGAGCAAAATAACACCAAAAAGGGCTTTGAATTAGGTGTCATAGGATAAGCTATTCTTTTTAAATAAAAAGAAATGCAACATAACCTAACCTAACCTAGCCTACCCTCCCTTTGGAGAAAAACAAAACCAAAACATCAAGTTGTAAAAATTTCAAGCAATGTATTTTTTTACAATAAAAAATGTAACCCAACTTAACATGTTGAAATGTAAAAGAAAATAACATGTTGAAAGTACTATATTTTCAGGAATGGAATCCTGTGCTGATGGTATTTTCTGTAGTAAATTTGCAAATCAGATCTACGTCATTGGTGTTCATAAATATGAACAATTCATAGAAATGCATACACCGGTTTGTGGACAAGAAGTTATTCTGATGATTTCTGATGTATTGGAACATGACAAATGTTTCATGATAGAAGCAGGCAAAGTTAAAGTACTTATATCTCAATAAATGGTCAGTTCACTAACAAGACAGCAAATTCACTCAAATAGCACTCAAAACACCAGGCGGCCCACTCTTTTTGCAAGTTTAAAATCGATGACAGTGCTTTCTTGAATCATGTTTAAAGCACATGAAGGAAATGTATTGCTGACACTTGTAAGGAACTGATGTGCAATCTGCAATCTACTCTCGATCGTGCAATCTGCGGAAAAAAACACGTTGAGCAGCCGCAGTGGCGTATTAAAGGGAAAAGTTCCCTCCCTAATGTCAGGCACCAATGAAATACTTTCACCCACCGTCATTACTATTCAGGTCTGCTGTGCTCTGATGCTCCATCAATGCCGGTGTGTTTTAGCCTGCATCTGATCGCTGAAGTATTTTTATTTAAGCCGGTGTGTGTTTGTTGGTGTGTGGAGTGAGGAGGAGGGTAACGGTGACGGTGACGGTGACGATAGATCCGAGCCCACTATATGGCACGGCAGTCGCATGCTATTACTCAGAGTTGTTATGTTGACATGTACTGAGCACTGCTCTTTTAATTATGTGACTTCACCAGTTATTGGACGATTTTCCCCGTTGGTGAAGATGCTGAATGAACATAAACATACACATCGTCGAATAAAAATCGGAATTTCTGAGATCCGAAAATATAGTGGGCTAAATCCGACGAGTTTTTTTTTTTGGGGGGGGGGGGGGTCTAGTGCGTTGGCACTTCGGCCCCCCCAATGTTTTTCAAAAATCGACACCCCTGGTCCGAACCTACCTCGTCGCATGTGGATATCAACTCGGATTTGACCCACTTGACTTTAACCTGAACGATGTGTTTGATGATGCTTGTACGTCATGGCGACAGGTAAAAGAACCATTGGCTTTGTTTGTTGCAAACGAGGAATCCGATGTGAACCAAAACAAATAATAAATGAGTAGTTCTTCAGAAACTCGACACCCAGAAGGCCTGTTTCAACACAGAACCCTGTCGAATTCCCAAGGAAGTTGCTATATGGGGTTGTCTAGGGCCGAGAATACGAATCTGAACTTTTTAGGCCCCTAGGTCTCACGGTTTTTACGTCATGATGACGTCATATACTGACTTTTTTCTGCTCATTGCAAATTTCAATGCGATATAACTCCGAGGTTTATCATTATTTTTCCATTCTGTAAAATGTTTTGTAAAGCAGACGTAGTATTGTATTGCATAATATTTTTATGAATTTTTACATCCATGTTTTATTATTTTTTACATTATATATTTTATATAATATCATTTTTCGAAAAATGTATAAGTGTCGATTTTCGAGAAACATCCATATTCTGATTCTCGGTGCAATTCTGTATACGAAACAATCAACGATAGAGTGGGCGCACTCTTGGGACACCGTCAGAAAAATCGCAAAAAAACATACCACCTGATGTGCCTCCATTTGGAGTAGCGTTGTGAAGAGCTGAGCGCGAGCGTGGCTGGTGGATCCAGTGAGGGTGGGGATTGGGCGGGGGTATGGGGGAGGAGCATGGGCGTCGCCACCGGGGGGGTCAGGGGGGGTCGGATCCCCTACTTTGAAAATTAGGGGGTCCCAAAAACAACCGGTCAACGATACAAACACCGGACATCCGACATCGCTTCCCCCCCCCCCACCCCCACCCCCGGTCACAGCATTTTCCCTTAACACTACCAGACATTAACACACAACCGGTCAACAATACAATCACCAGACACCGAGCCGACATCGCTTCCCCCCCCCCCGGTCGAGAAGTCCTGGGCCTGGACTGGCCCCCCTAAACCGAGTGGCTAGATCCGTCCCTGGGACCGACCCCCCAAATAAAAATCCGTGGCGACGCCCTTGGGGAGGAGACCAGAGTTTCTGTGGGCTGCGTCAGTCGTGTACAATGAGTGGCATCTTTATGGGAAGAGGGACTGAGGGGGGGGTTCAGGGCACTGTACAGTGTAGAATGGTGTCCCTTGCGATAAAATAGGATGCCCCACGCGACTGAACCGATATAAATTCCCATTTCCTCTGGATTTTTATATTTAAGACATTCTCCGGGCTTCAAAGGAATGCGTCGGCGAAAGTTTTATTTTCGATTAACGACAGTTTTCACTAGTTTGAATGTTGAGGTCCGCGAAGTCGCATATGCGGCCACCTGAGTCGCGCTTCTGGGCCGAAAACAGTGGAAGCTCCTCGTGCCCTTCACAAGTTTTGCTGAAGCGAAACGCTGTGACAGCATTGTCGCTGTCTTCTCGATGTCCGCCTGGGAGACGTAGATGAATTCGATCCCTGTGGGACGAAATTTTCATCAGCTCCCTTGCAAGTATTTGTCATCCCGATCGCACAATCTTCGATCTTTTCAGCATTTCACATATGCAATATTTTTACGAGTATCTAGAAAACGGGTAAGAAATGCGCTACTTTCACTCGCCCTTTTGACGGGTGTCATAGTGAACGGACTATTTATTTGTTTATAAAGACCAGTTGTTGATCCTGGGTAACCAGTGAAGGCTTAGGTATATTGAGCTGATGTGCCCTGAATACCCAAAATCCCGCGAAAATTAGAATCTGACAGAAAATTGCGAAAAATGGCGCTAGGTGGTGCTCATAAAAATGATTTTTGCAATTAGGAACAGTACCTGATATGTGTGTCGAGCAGAAGTTAAACATAGCTTCCGGGGTCAATATCTGGTCTCCGTCTGGCCGCTGAATGCTTGCCCTTGCCGTCAGGCGTTTCACGGTCCCACCTACGCCGTCGCACGGACCTTTTCCATGGCAGGTGGCAAAATAATGCCACTCGCAGTCAACGTTGAAGTCCTGCTTGTGCAGGCACATGTTCCTTATATTATGTTTATTCTTGTATTGTGCTGCACAGCCGTTTGTAAAGTAATGCACCTTTCTGACATTTTCATTCTCGGATTTCATCCGTTCCAGAACCTTTGTTTGGAACGCGTAAATTGATGCTGTATTGTGGTGCAGGTCGTCACTTATGACGCAATAGCTTTCGGTTTGCAGTGACCCGTCTGGGACTCGCGTTGTAACGACGAATGGATGGACAGTGGCCTGTGCGTTCTCCCAATGGTAAGCCTTGTACTGCATCTTGCACCAGAAAGGTGTAGTTTTCGGAAAAATCTCCCGAGATGATGGCCTCATCCTCGGGTAGCTGTCCTTTCAGAGCTTTTAGAAAGTCATTCTGTACGCGCGCTGTATAGTGGTGCCTGGTTAGCTTTGATATGGCATTAGTAAGCCCCTCGATAAAATCTTCAACGGTCTGCGTCATGCTTACCATCGTGGTTCGATCCGTGCTGATCCACTGTCTAAATTCCACTTCGTCAGTCTCTGCCAAACTCGGCATACTGGTCAGAAAATTCCTGAGCTCGTTGACTCCGGGACACTTGTCACATTGCCGAAACATACATTCTTCGTTTTCCACGGAGCAAACAACTGTCTTCATAAGATCAACGACAGACAAATCGTGACGTATGGCTTGAACCATCAATTTCGGGTTTTGATGATGAATGCATACGCAAACTGAATGCGTCCCGCTAGCGCCGGCTAGCACGCACCAAGGTGGTCGCAGACTAGCGAATGTGGAGAACCCAACAGGCTGAGGAGTTTGCTCCTTGTATTGATGGTAGGCTTCTCTCAAATTCGAAAGGACCAGTCTCTTCTGGTAAGTTCGCCTTATGCCATCCTGACATCGCACACTGACCACGTCTTTCTGTCCTGGTAGTGGTCTACTGATGTCGTCCTGCTGGTAGAACTTAATGACCTCGTCTTTTTATTCTGGGAGAGAGCAGCAATCGACAGTTTCCTGTCAGTTGTGCCCAAGATTCCATGCGTCGCTTTCACTTCCCGAGCTTTTCGCACCATGTACAGGGGGCACCGAACTTTGCAGCCGTTTTGTACATGGTAAATGGCGAAAATGTCAAAATTTGAAGCTTCATTGCGTACGAGGTGCTTGGGTCCTTGAATTTGGCTACTAGTTCCTCCATCATGCTCTCATAGAGTTCTAAATCACTTACTTTTCCTCGGCTTCCGGTTCGTTTATCTCTACCTGATACGTTTTCGATAGGCGTCGCTTCATTCCCTTTTTCGCTGAGTCAAACTTCTGTCTGGCCTTCTTTTGGCGTTGGCTTTCAGAAAGCCCACCTGAAAGAAATACAATAGTCTCACCAGTGTTATCAATCGGGAACGATCCCCCTGGACCCACAATTCCAATCTGGTCTGGTTACGGCTTGCCACATTTTATCACAATTTAGGCCTCGATGTTGAAATTGAAAAGTATTTCGAATGCATTTAATAATCTAGTGACCCATCTTTTCACTGGCGGCCGCAGACCGCCGATAAAGGGGGGAGGGGGGCCAACTCGGCGAGGGCGCCGGGTGGATTCGAGAGGGCGCCGAGCGGATCCGAGAGGGCGCCGCTCTCCGATCCTAGGGGGGGGGGGTGGCAAACGTCCCTGACGAGGGCGCCGGGTGAATCTGAGAGGCCGCCGCTCTTCGATCCTGGGGGGAGGGGGTGGGAAGCGTCCCTGACGAGGGCGCCGGGTGAATCCGAGAGGGCGCCTCTCCCCGATCCTGGGGGGTGGGGGGGGTGGGAAGCGTCCATGACGAGGGCGCCGGGTGAATCCGAAAGGGCGCCGCTCTCCGATCCTGGGGGGGGCGTGGGAAGCGTGCCTGGCGAGGGCGCCGGGTGGATTCGAGAGGGCGCCGAGGCGATCCGAGAGGGCGCCTCCTGAACCAAAGGGGGGGCCAAAAGACATGATGGCCCCCCTTTCGGAGCCAAAGGGGGCATGGCCCCGTTCCCCCCTGCGGCCGCCAGTGCTTCTTTTACAACCATTACAACTGAGCTCTATGTTTTACAAAGATATGCGTGACGTTGTGTAATATTAGTATATAGCACTGAAATTACCTGTGCGGATTGGCGTTTCTCCAACCGCCGACATAATACGGCGAAGATCGTCAGTGGCTTGTTGTTTGTCGGGAGAGACATCACTTGCTGGTCGTGAGGGTGACGACGATGACGATGTTTCGGCTTCAGCGGTATCCTGTGTCGAGCTCTGGGACCGACTATGCTGAGCACCTGATGTGCTGGGCTGTGAGGGATCTGCAATTTGCTGATCTTTCCACGGCCCTTGCTTCCTGCATGTGGTGCAAAGGCTTGCCCCTGGATGCAACACACCTGTAATACTGGGATGTTTGTCGATGTATTCCTGGGTTAGTGGTCTCAAACCTGACCTTTATGGTTTGGGTGTGAATTGAAAGGATTCGCACAAAATGTTGCCACTAACACCCTGTGTGCCATTCTTCATTCGCTTGCGAAGCCTCACCAATGTTACACATAGCACCGAAGGCTACTGACGACTAACTAGCATGTCAGACCCCAACAACGACGCCGCTACATCTCATCGTACGAATCGCGTCTCCGTTGTCAAGACGCTCGTGTTTCCATGACGGTCGTATTACGTGCTATGCGGCCTCGCCTAGACCCGCGTTTTTACGACAGTGATCGAATTGTACGTGCAGTACGGTCATTTCGCATCTCTCACAGACAGTGACATAGCCAGGGGGAAGCCAGGGGGCATGCCCCCCCCCTGAGCCCCCTGAGGGAAGCAGCTTATACTAGATCTGTAGCGATTTTGCGAGAGTATGGGCAAGCCAGGCACGGCTTCCCAACCCCTCCCCCCCCGCCCCACTCAGCAACACATCCGCCACACGGGCGCGCTCACCGACATCGCCCCCCCCTCCCCCACCCTCACCCCCAGTCAGCAACACTTCCGCCGCCAAGGAAGGTTTGGTGCCCTTTGGAGCTGACCTTGGGCCCTTTTGGTGAGATGCCCCCCTGACAGAGTTCCTGGCTACGTGCCTGCTCACTGACCGCTGCATATATGGTCTACATTCAGAAGAATTAGTGACAGGTTACGTAAAACCGGATGTATATTTTAGAAATTTCATGAAATACAGCGCGTTTTGAATTGTTCTGTGCTGCTATGTCATTCTATGCCATTCTCGACTGCAGTCGCAACTTGATTATTCTTGGACAACCGGAAATTCCCACCGTATAAACACTACGGCGCATTGCCCCCAGCCCCCCCCTCCTCCACTAAATACATACGCTGCTGATTGGAGATGACCGACGCAGCCCACCGCAAACCTGAACCCTACCCCCACCCTGGATGGTATCCAGCAGCGAGGTTCTCGCCCATAGTTGCATTGTGCATAGCGCTGCTGCAACAGCCAGGACAGAGGCCTGTGCTATGTTATAACGATTTTGTCTGACGGTGTTCCAGGGGTGCGCCCATTCTATCTTTGATTGTCTCTAATACAGAATTGCACGGAGAATCAGAATATGGATGTTTTTCGAAAATCGACACCTATACATTTTTCGAAAAATGATATTATATAAAATATATAATGTAAAAAATAATAAAACATGGATGTATAAATTCATAAAAACATTATGCAATACCATACTACGTCTGCTTTACAAAACATTTTACAGAATGGAAAAATAATGATAAACCTCGCAGTTATATCGCATTGAAATTTGCAATGAGCAGAAAAAAGTCAGCATATGACGTCATCGTGACGCAATAACCGTTAGACCTAGGGACCTAAAAACCTCAGATTCGTGTTCTCGGGCCTAGACAACCCCATACACAAACTTGCATGGGAATCCGAGGTGGTGCTGTGTTATCGAGGTGTCGAGTTTCCAAAGAATGACCCAAATGCAAGTCAATCGCTCAAAATCCTGCCTTTTAGACCAGCATCTGGTGAGTGGGAGAAAGTTGGGTGAGTGGGGGATTCCCCGCCACACGAAGCATTTAAATATTAAATAGGGGTCCACCTGTATAAACATTCTCATCTATGTACCTCCATCTGTCCTCGCCGTCCTCTCCCCCATGTATTATCTACATGCAGGGGTGTTGTTTTGTATGCGCTTGGAGGGGCACGTGCCCCCTCGCCCCATGTTCAATTTTCCCCCACCAATAGTGAATTTATTATCCCCCAATATGAAATGGAAATGGGCATGCAGCAAAAAGTATACAACTTCCGGCTGCGATCGGAGCGCGAGCGCTGATGGTCCCGCCGATGGTCCCGCCGATGGTCCCACCTATGGTGCCACCGATGGTCCCACCTATGGTGCCACCGATGGTCCCACCTATGGTGCCACCGATGACCCCGCCGATGGTCCCACCGATGGTGCCACCGATGGTCCCACCTATGGTGCCACCGATGACCCCGCCGATGGTCCCACCGATGGTCCCACCGATGGTCCCACCTATGGTGCCACCGATGACCCCGCCGATGACCCCGCCGATGGTCCCACCGATGGTCCCACCTATGGTGCCACCGATGACCCCGCCGATGGTCCCACCGATGGCTCCGCCGATGGTCCCGCCGATGGCCCCGCCGATGGTCTCACCGATGACCCCACCGATGGCACTGGAACTAGCGACGTCCGCCCACCCGTCCACTCTGGTGATCTGTCCCTCAGGACGGTTTCCAGGCGACTGACCGCCACCGTTAATGTCGTCACTATACCCTGTAGTGTGGTCAGCGTACTGATGTCCTGAGACACTGTGCTGACTGGCACCGTCTGTTATGCTGAATATCCTGCCGCCATTGCTGACACCATGTCTGAAGCCGAGGCTTTCAAGAATCTGTCAGCTGCGGTGGCCAGTTGGCCCAGAGGAGCTTCCTCTGACAGCAGCGATAATGCTGCCCAAGCTGCTTGCGGCAGCCGTTGAAGAAATAGTCTTCAACAGCTCACGGACGGGTGAGGCATCTCCTGCTGGCCCATCTCCTGCTGGCCCATCTCCTGCTGGCCCATCTCCTGCTGGCCCATCTCCTGCTGGCCCATCTCCTGCTGGCCCATCTCCTGCTGGCCCATCTCCTGCTGGCCCATCTCCTGCTGGCCCATCTCCTGCTCGCCCATCTCCTGCTGGCCCATCTCCTGCTGGCCCATCTCCTGCTGGCCCATCTCCTGCTGGCCCATCTCCTGCTCGCCCATCTCCTGCTGGCCCATCTCTTGCTGGCCCATCTCCTGCTGGCCCATTCCACGAGAAACCGACAGGGGCATAACACCCAATATTTTATATTTTGATGAAAATATTTGTGTGGAGTTACCTGATGTGCCGAATCCAGCTGTGCCATTTTTATAAATATCAGGTCAACGGTTAAGGAGTTATAGCCTCGGGCATTCGGGCAGGTCCTTAATACAATGAAGAACAATCCGAATTGTGCAAAAGTCTATATCAGTGAACTCATAATAATCCATTGCATCTTCTGGCTACTTCGGAATTTTCGTTTATTTGTTTCATTTGAAATCGTGACATCGTGACTTAAGGACACGTAACCCACTTTAACTATCGGGACGGTCACAATGCGCAGAATGAAAAGTGCAGAAATGAAGTTCGATATCTTATCTTTCGAAGCAAAGAGTAAAAAAAGAAGGTTTTGCACCTAAAAATATATACACCAGTTAAAAATAAGGCATGCATGGTTGTTTTTGCGCTATTTTATCGTGGCCTGTTTAGAACAGCATATTACTGAAATACGAGCCTTTTGATGTTCGTGGCACGTGGTGGGATGAGAGTGTTAGTCATCGGATCTTGAGTGTTGGGTTGCACAAGTGTTCTAACTCTTTGTGAGGTCACGGGTTAAACAAATGGCAGAAATGTTTCCGAATTATGGTGGTGGCCCTTTCCACGATAAATCGACAAGTGAAGGGGACAAATTACATTCTATATCTCGATGAAAATACTTATATAGGGTTAGTCTGTCTCTATAATTCAGCTGCGCAATTTTGTGAAAGATCGGAGCAACGGTTAGGGAGTTATGGCATCGGACATTTTTGAGAGGTCACTAAAAATTCGGAGACCTGTCACTGAATGAAGAGTAAAACGATTTGCACGAAGCTATATATCGCTGAACTCGACATGAATTGGTATTTTGTGCCAATTTCGCAATTTTTGTTTACGCGTTTTTTGGAAATCGTGAGCCTGTGACCTAAGATAACCTGACTTAGTTTGACCTTCGAGACAGTCACAATGCTATTTTGGGAAATTCAGAATTGACAAAGGGTGATTTGTGAAATCATAAATGGTCACTTGTAAGGAGAAAAGTAATAGAAATATTTTCACCTCATGCAATATATTTCTTCCTCAGTGTTAGCATATCAAAAATGTACGATCATATTTCACCGACAACACTGAAGGTTTTTATCACCGCCAATCACTGTAGTATCAACCTTCTGGCGTTTCAAACCCCACATTCTGGATATGAAAAGATGAACCTCATTGACTGAGTAATCACATTCATCTTGAACTGCTTGAGAACAAATTTGGCGCGGACGCATCCATTGACACATGCTGAGCCGGAAATGAATCGCATTGGATCATGAACCGTCTACATCGGTGTAATAAAATAACGTAACATAATTACACAATGCAATGTAATACAATAATGTGTTGCAGTACAGACTTATAATGCAATGCAATGTAATTATCTACATATCTGCAGATCATCCTAGACCTTGTCAGAATCCCAGTTCAGATTGATGATCTGCCACTGCGATAATATTAATGAACGCAATCTGTATCAGCGCACACTAAAACGTCTCAATTCACCGAGCTGCCATTAACTCACGCCCCGCATCGGTAGACAGCTCATGAGCTATTACGGTGCTGTGGGTCACTGGTGCGAGCTTGTGATACCCCTGTGTTTCCTTCACCGTGATGGCTTTAGAGAAACGCTCGGTGAGGTGGGTCGTAACGTCCATTTCCTCCTGCTCTGATACAAATATGAATTTGATGCAGCTGGCTAGCTTGTGCGACAGATACTCAAACATGTCCTCCGCCGTCAGTATCTGGTTGTTAAGCGGGCGCTTGAGGCTCTCTTGAGCCGCGGCACGCTGGGCTGTGCCCCCGATGCTGTCGCAAGCGCTCTTGCCATTAGGTGTGACAAAAAGCCGCTCACAGGATACCCCAAAATCTGTATGATGGTGACACACATTGACGAAGTAATGCTTATTCGTATACTGCCGTCTGTGAAATCAATTTATTTTTAGGTCAGGTACTGCGGTCAGAATTTCTTGGATTAGCCGTTGCAGGAACACATGCACCATGTCGGTGTTGTGCTTTGTGCCGTCGGAGATACAGCAGTAGCTCTGATTGCAGAGTAGGGGACGAGTGGTCTAGGGGTAAGATGCTCGTCTCGCAATCGAAAGATTGTGGGTTCGAATCTCACCTGTCGCTACTCTTCGCCCGCGACCAATCGGCGTGAGAGATTGGCGACGCTATATAACTCAACGGTCGACGTGTCGTAAAACCAATAACCAACCAACCAACCTGATTGCACAGTACCTCGTTCTCACCCCAGTACACTACAAACAGGTGCATGGTACACTGGGAGGAATCCAATGGAAGCCATGAGCTGCATCCTGCACCACAAATTAATAACTTTAAGCGAAATCGTACGAGACAATCACTTCGCCCTCCTTGCCAGTCTTTGCCAGTCATTGCCCTCCAGTCGTTGCGTATGTGAAGTGCTGACCATGTTTGTCAGCCACAAAGTGGCGTCTGTTCATAAAGTTCATAAAGTGTTAACGCTTAATAGGAGCCACAGTGGCCCATCTTGGTTAAGCCTATCTATAAAAGATACTATAAAAGTACATGCTCACGCCCCAATCATCCATTATCTCAGGTTACAAGGGAATTATATATCTCAGCCTATCTAGAACCATTCACCTCATATTGCATAACACACTCCTTAACAATTCCAAACTCCTCAAAGCATGCCCATTGTGCTACCATAGCCAATCTCATCAGTATCACATCCCGAAGGAAGGTGCTGAATCCACTGATAGGTACACCCTATATAGTATAATATATTACTAGTAGCATAATATACCCTATATGGCTCGCATAATACTCAACTTATTAGCATGATCAAAACCATAAGGGTCCAAGTTTGAACAATATCACAGGGACCAGCATCCCCACAGTCATCAATGTCTTTCTACCTTACCTATCCAGCCCTATTCACTTGATCTATATAGCAAATGTGACCTGAGTGCCCTACCAATAATTTTCAGACCCCATCAACGCCAGCCTAAAGGGGCCCGTACAGTGCACACCCACCTAGCATAGATATCACCTTATCCACCACCCCTTAGAACTAAAAAACAAGAGTTGGGAACTTAAAATAGTTATCCATCCTATTTTTAAATACATTCGACGAGGGACTCCCTCACAACATCAGCAGGCAGGCTATTCCACTGATCAACAATCCTTTGACTGAAGACCTGTTGTCGCTTAACTGTCCTATACCTTGATTTGTTTAATCTGAATTGATGACCTCTGTGTGATCGTCTAAATTGAATGGCATCATTCAGATTGACCTGATCTAACACTTTAATATTTTTATACATTTCAGTCATATCACCCCTTAATCTCCTATTCTTGAGTGAGTACATATCTAAAGCCATAAGCCTTTTTCCATATTCTAGGTTACCTAGTCCACTGATGAGTCTAATGGCTTTGCACTGCACTCTCTCTAGCATATCTACATCTTGTTCTAAGTTGGGGTTCCATGCCTGTACATAATATTCTAAGTGTGGTCGCACATAGGCCAAGTACAGCTTTTTCATCACTTCTTTGCTCTTATACCTTACACTCCTATTAATGATTCTCAGCATTCTGATTGCCCTGTTCCTAGCTGAGACACATTGTTTTTCTACTTTAAGATCAGTTGAAACTAACACACCTAAATCTCATTCCTCTTCAATAACATCCAATCTCCTACCTCCGATTGGATATCTGAAAGTCTCACCTCCAGACTCAAGATGCATAATCTTGCATTTTTCATAGTTGAAAGACAGTTGCCACTGATCAGCCTACTTGTTTAGGTCCTCCAAGTCTAGTGGAATATTACTAGATTGCTCACTACTGTTAGCCACTCCTACCAATTTGATGTCACTCAGAAAATTTGAACACCCTATTCAACAGCCCTACCTCAATGTTATTTACAAAGATGATGAAGAGAAGTGGCCCTAGAACAGAGCCCTGTGACACGCCACTCAGAACATCCTTCCATTTAGATTTACACCCATTTAACCCTTTGTTTCCTTCCCCTTAACCATGCTTCAATCCAGCCTAGAACCATTCCATGGATGATGTACGCCTGGATTGGAAACTCCGCGTCGGTGCCTTTCATCTGCGCGTGTCAGCGGCACCAACCTGCCACCTAGCAGGTAAGTAGGAGGGTAAGTAAAAACACGGAAACGCGGCCAGTTTTAGGCCGTGCGCCTGTGGGAGATCGGGGTACGCATTTCGTATTTACATTTTTTCCAATTGATTCAGCCACCCCAGGAGGATTGTATTTGCCTTTCATGATACATAATTGATCAAGGAACCCTTCCGTTTTTTCCTTATCGATATATTACGCTCCGTTCCGAAGTTGTGATGCGAAGTGGCATCTGTGAGAGGGAGCCAATTTCGCCGAAAGGATCGGCCCACCGACGTTGATTTCTTAACATGATCGGAGGGGACAAAGTACATGAAGGCAATAGGCAGATCAAAATAAATATGGGGGGTCACAATCCATAGGCTCCCATGTTAGACGGTGAAAATATTGCGAGTGGGGAGGAAGCAAGCATTGATGGGACAGTTTCACCCACAAAGATAAGAATGGGCGGTTCTGCTTGCGCCCCCACCCTCCTTGCTGGCTAGATATGTGGCTGATATTTTCCGGTGGAGTGGTTTACACAACTGAATGGGAGAGAACAGACTTCGGCGTACCTACCAATTCGCAAAGAGGTTGAGCGAAGGTTCAATGGAGGGTGCAAGCCCCCTCACCCTACACCATATCACTAACATATCTATGATTTTGCCAAGGAGGCGTCATTTCTCCAGAGGGGCGGCTCTTGGTCCAGAACATTTGGACGAGGTTCACTCCGATTTCCCAGAGGGGCACCATTTGTTTTTGTCGGAGGAGTGCCTTTCGCCGAAAAAATTCGCGGCGTGCGTTCGGACTCCAGAGGACTGCCGTTCCCAGGCCGAGGAGCGCGTTGCGCTGATAAATTCGAGGTAAGGATACACTGGAACCTCCAAGAGAAGCGTCCTTAGGGTCATAAGGTGCGCCACTTTCGCTTCCTCCCCCTTGGATCGGCCCTTGCCTAGCTGGCAACGCCACTACCTCTCGCCGATTCGCTACCACTTGCCAGTCGTTCGACTCAGGGGTGTTCTTTTATATACCATTGAGTGGGAACTGCCACTTCAATGTTTGCTTAACCCACCCCCGCAATTATTTTAACTTCTAACATGGGAGCCAATGGAATGTGCCCCCCCCAATTCATTTTGGTCTCCCCATTGCCTACATGTACTTTTCCCCGTCCAATATTTCAAGATCAAGATAATGATAGAGAGATAAGAGATAAAGATTCAAGATAAAGACCATCAAGATATCAACATCCATGGGCCGACCTTTGGGGCGAGGTGGGCTCACTCTCACAGATGTCTTCACTTCGCACCACGACAACTTCTGAACGGAGCGTAATAAATCAATAAGGAAAGAACGGTAAGGTTCCTTGATCAATTCTGTATCATGAAAAGCTTATGCAATCCTCCTGGGATGGCTGAATCAATTGAAAAAATACCAATACGAAATGCGTACCCTGAACTCCCATAGGCGCATGGCCTAAAACCGACCGCGATTCCGTGTTTTTACTTTCCCTCCGCTAGGTGGGCTGATACGCAAACAGCTGTTGGTTTCCAATCGATGTGCACATGATCCATGATCTTACCATCAATCCCATGCTGTTCTAGTTGCTAAATTAAACGCCCATGTGGCATTTTATCAAAAGCTTTGCTAAAGTCCAGGTACACTACATCCATCCCCCTTTGATTGTCTGCTTCTTTAGTTACATGCTCCATAAACTTCAATAGGTTAGCTAAACAAGATCTTCGAGATCGAAATCCATGTTGGGTATCACTTAGAAGGTTGTGCCTATCTAAACGAGTCTGTATATTCTGTTTTCACAAGTTAGTCTGGTACCTTGCAAACTATTGAGGTCAAACTGACTGGCCTGTAGTTTCCCACACACTTCATACATACCTTTTTTGAAAATGGGTACTACATTTAGCTGGTAGCTGGTCTGGTTAGCTTCACGGTTTGCTGGCTCAAATATCGCATGCTTTTCTCTTTGGTCTAGACTATTTCTGCGAGTGTCCAGCGATGCGTGCTCATCGACTGTTTGTACCTAATCTCATCATCCATGGCATCATCTGGAGCTAAATTACATTTACTTTCTTCTCCTGATTTGTCCGCGAGGATAATCCTCAGAAAGTTCATCGTCGTCTTCACCACGGCAGTCCTTACTGTTGTACATTATGCAATCACGGTTTTCCGTGTCACATACAGCGTGATCGAGGAGGTTACGGTACTTGAGACCGGGAAAGCCGGAGGCGGATATGAGAAGTTTTTGGTTTTGCTGACAAGTGCACATGCACACCGAGTGCGTCCCACTGCTGCCGGCCAAGACGCAATGCTTTGGACGAAAAGCAGCCAAGGTTAAGAAGCCGGCGCGAGGGTTTTCAGAGTTCTGCTTGTGTAGATCATACATCTCACACAAATTTCCCAAAGCAAGCCCTTTCTTAACTATATTTTTGGTTCCATCAACATGTCGCACCGTGACACGGTCGGTTTTGCCGAGACACATCCGGCTGATCTGGTCCGAGACACATGCAGCTGATCTGGTCCGACTCACAAAATAGCTCTGCTTTCACCTTGACTACGTCCGACACCCTCAGAAACTTCGTCGCTTCACAGGCAGCACGGTCAGCGAGTGATCAGTGAGCACGGGGCACCCAAACACGGCGCCACCGCTTGTTCGTGCCCTTCCTGATATTTCATTACATTCGCAGATTTTTATTTTCGCGAGGCAATAAATGGTTGTGCGATTGGTTTCTCGGCTATCGGAATGTGATTTCTATGTTGTGGATGTTTCTCTCTCCTTGTAATTAATGGCAAGGTATAACTCATAAATCATCTACTATCACAATTTGGAGACCTTTCTGCCATTTTGCTTAACCCCTTACCTCACGAGTTAGAGCACCTTTGCAACAAAGCATTCAAGATCAGATGACTAACAGTATCATACCATCACGTGCCTCGAACGTCAAAGGCCTTGTATTTCAGTAATATACCGTTCTAAATACATATTCATACAGGCCACGATAAACTATCATAAAACAACCATGTATGCCTAATTTTGAACGGATATGTAGAGTTTTAGGAACAAAACCGTATTTTTGGTGTTTTTTGCTTCGAAAGACAAAATATTGATCTTCATTTCTGCACTTTTTCAAATCGCATTGTGACTGTCCCGAAAGGTAAAATAGGTCACGTGACTTTAGGTCACGATGTCACGATTTCAATTATCCCGTAAACGAGAATTCCTAAATAGCCAAAAGATGCAATGGGTCATTGTGAGTTCACCGATATATACTTTTGTACAATTGCGATTGTTTTTCATTGAGTTAAAGACCTCAAAATATACCCTTGTTTGGTGACATCTCAAAAATGCCCGAGGCTGTAACTCCTTGCCCGTTGACCCAATCTTTCTAAAAATGGCACAGCTGGATTCAGCCGCATCAGATAACCCCACACAAATATTTTCATCAAAATATGGAATATTGGGTGTTATTTTCGCCCTTTCACTTGTCGATTTGTCGTGGAATGGGCCTGCTGTACCCAGTTCGGAGTGCATCCGCAGGAGTAGCTGGAACGCTTTTGGTCTCCGAGCTGCTGGCGGGGAGGCAATAGGAGCTTCCAGGAAGGCCGCTCGTAATTGCGCCAACCTACGCCTCAGAACAATGTAGTAAACCTATAATCTTGTGGTTTGACATTGACATGTCCCGATTTGAAATGTTACTCCAGGTTCACCACGGGCTACTGCTTGATGCCAGATGTTGGTAGGTTAGGGCGAAGAAAAAATGCGAGGCGACCGAAGAAATCGGCTTGCCCTTTGACCTTTGGAATTAGTTCGATTTCTTACCTTTATAATAGGGCACAACAGGCCACGTCGAATGATACCCACTTGGTGCAAATTGAACCCGTAGAGACGAATCCCGAGGACCTCGAAAAATTCAAACTAGCATTTGACCTTGAAGTTTGACTCGACATTTCCCGGTTTCAAAATGTTACTCGAGGGTTCACCATGGGCTTGATAGTGGATCTGGGTAGGCTTGGGCGAAAACGAAAAAATGCGAGGCGACCGAAAAAAAATCAGCTTCACTTTTGACCGTCGAGATTATTTCGAATTATCAGCTTTCTGATACCGTACAACAAGCAACGTCGAATGACATCCATTTTCTGCAAATTGAACCCATAGCGACGACACGCGAGGTCATCGAAGAACTCAATGAAACCTTTGACCTTGACACGTGCCGGTTTAAAATGTTCCTCGAATGTTCACCCAGGCTACCGCTTCATACCAGTTTTGTGTAGGTTTGAGCGAAAACGAAAAAAAAATGCGAGGCGACCGAAGGATCAGCTTGGCCTTTCACTTTGAAAAATAATTGAATTGCTCAACTTTCGGATGCCGCATAACAAGCCACGTCGAATGACGCCCATTTGATGCAAATTGAAGTGATAGCGACCGAGACTCGCGTTAGGTAGCTATCGATTCAATATCGTCATCTAATATATCAAGCTAACCTTATGCCTTGAAGTTTGACCTTGACATGCCCCGGTTTGAAATGTTACACGAGGGTTCACCACAGGCTATCGCTTGATGCCAGATTTGGGCAGATTTGGGTGAAAACTAACAAATGCGAGGCGACAGAAGAAATCGGTTTGCGCTGGACCTTGACCGATAAAGTGGTCATGTGAGACTTAGGTGCATGCAGCGTGTTCAGTACAGGAAGAAACATGTGGTAATTGCTTTGAACGATCATAAACTCGTCGCTGAATGCCAATACCAATACAAATACGTCTCTGACGACTCGTCGCTGAATACGAATACGATGTTAACTTGACGTACGTGCTTAAGGCTGACCAAGACGCCCCTACATGGTCTTGAAGATGCCCAAGGACACCCAGAGCCACGTTTGTTCAAGATATATCGATATATGCGCAGGGAAAGGAACATAAAATATATAAAGTTTACCTAAGCAAGTTTGGTGTCTCGCAATGCACAATTCTCCACCCAAGCGAAAACAGAAGATGGTCAATGTTTTTGTTATTCGAGAATGGTCTGGAAGCAGAAATTTATGACGCTTGCTGATTTACCACTCGGAGATTTTGTGACGATTGGCAGCCTGTGAAGCCCGTTGATTGTCTAGATCGGCTTCTGGTATTATTGGTGACTCTCTTGCATATATATTTTCACTTTATAAATCAAAGTAGAAATTGTCGGCGATCATGCAGAGGTATTTTAGTAGCTCAGGCCTGGTGGACAGGACAAAAAGAAATTGGGGGGGGGGGGACAAATGGCCGCTTTTCAGATTTTTGTTTGCTTGGGGGGGACATGTCCCCCCAGCCTCCCAGAGATTACACCCATGTAATTGAGGACAGGGTCGATTAACATGCGCTCCGGAGGGCCTCTCACATACCTCGCACGGGGTGTGTGTGGGGGGGGGGGGCGGTAGAATTCGGCCTGTGACCATAAGATTTCTGAAACTACTGAAGCTATAAGCACAAAATTTGGATGGTAGATTTTGGGTGTAGTGAACCCGCTTCAGTACAAATTTCATGATCATGGATCAATGCCTTCAGGGGCAAATGATGTCGAGATCGGCCGTCGAAGAAGCCTTTGTGACATTGAACGCCGGGGCCGCGGTAGCTCAGTCGGTAGAGTGTCGGACTCTTGATCGAAAGATCGTGGGTTCGAAACTCGCAACTGGCGGCATTGCCGAGTCCACCCGCAACCAATCGGCGAGAGATAGGCGACGCTATATGACCTGGCGGTTGAATGCGTCGTAAAAAAGAACCCAAGGACATTGAACGCTCGGCGGCCGCCGCCCGGTCGGTCGACTTGGAACCCCGCTATTCCTATGTTTACGAACGGATTTCGATTTTTGTTGCATAGGATGCGCTTATCGAAAAAAACAAATTCACAAGATTGCATTACAATATCGCCGCCCGTTTATGAGATAACGTAAAAAAGAGGAGAGTTGTATGAATTCTGGCCTGCCTCCGGTACGAATGTTAAACAGCCACATCTTATACCTGCATCAATCATGCAGCACTTTGCCTCCCCCTCCCCCCCCCAATAATTAAATAACAATATCTATTTCTGCATGTACCCATCCCATGGTGCTTAGGGTACAAAAGCAATAAAGTAATGCTTTTACGGGATTGCTGGATTACAGGAACTACGCGAAGCCGTCCGATAGTTGCATCGCTGAATTCGAGCTCAGATAAGTTGATTTTGAAGCCCTTAACCCGGATTGTTCCCGTGTTGCTTATTCCTTTCGGA
Source organism: Ashinkailepas kermadecensis (assembly GCA_034440615.1). Taxonomy (NCBI): domain Eukaryota; kingdom Metazoa; phylum Arthropoda; class Thecostraca; family Neolepadidae; genus Ashinkailepas; species Ashinkailepas kermadecensis. The sequence continues at coordinate 67,185 of JAOTOM010003224.1, forward strand.
GGGGCGCGTATTTCTCCGCGAGGCTAAATAATGCCAGCTAAGTTCAGTTGGAAAAGTTTGATTTCCTCGCGCCTTCTCCTCGCTCCTAATTGCGTGGTGATTCCTCGAGCCGCGAAGATCCTCCAATACTTCGATTTATCGGCAAGCACTCTTCAAATGAACTCGATACCTCCACCCGCCTTCAATCGTTTTCATAAAACGTCACAAACCGCTGAACGCTGGCTGGCTGCTAGCTCCGCCTAATCATAATCCTCATTGCACCAGATCGTCCTTGTGATGCACCCAATCCACAATGCTTCTGTTCACGAGAAGTCTCGCGACGCGTCCACCACTGCACGTGCTTGTTGACAGCTTCGATGGATGACTCGCGACAAGCTGTCACAGTTGACGGCCGTGTCCCTTCCCTCGTGCTGACAGCTTCTCTACACTTCCATCCAGAGTTTCGTCGGCGAGCCCGCTGGCATTGTAAGTGGGCTGCCAGTCGCCGATGCAAATGACGTCAAGGTTCGCTGTAAAGCCGTCAGCTAACTCTGACGTCACTGAGCCAACTCGGATGTATTCGTTTGGACAGAAATGCGAATCTTTCTCTTCCCTTACTTGATGTTCCATTTGAAGGCACGCCGCGCCACCTACCGGTGACTGGGCAAAGATAATGGTGTCACACACCTATGCTTGCACTACGAATGCAAGTACCTGATAGGAATGCAATACAAGTACATGTTAGGAAATATTATGGTGAGCTATTACTCTAAAGAGGTTAACGAGTAGCTATATAAATATATTGAAGGAACCTGGAGACAAAACGCTAAAACGAGGCAAAGCGGGTGAAGAATATTACGTCGCTCTGATATCGAATATCTCATGTCGCTCCTCGCACATCAACATCGCCCTGATCGGACGGACAGAGCCGGAACTCTCCGGCTCGCTGATATGAGCTTGTTGCGCATGCACTAGAGTGGGCTCGTTCAGGCTCTACTCTCGGTTTTCTCACGTGTCTTTTTCTGTTTCATTTTATTTTATGCTAGGATTGACGGATGACCTGCCCTCCCTCCATTTGCGATTGACGCACTGAATGGCGAGCAATATTTCCGTCTCGGTCGGCGCTTATCAATCGGGAAAATTATTATGTTGGAAATATCACATTTCAACGGTCAGACGCAGGTATTAGAAGACGAAGGCGTGATGTGTGCTGTGTGCGGCGCTGCGCTGAGGGCAGGCAGGGGACGGGGTGGCAGAGTCATGGCAGCGCTGAGGGAAGGGGACGGGGTGGCAGAGTCACGCTCAGGAGCATAGGTGGGGGACCACTGGCAAAGTCTGTGCGGAAAATTGTAACGTTGGTGTTGCCAAGAAAAAAACTGGTGCTGCACATTAAGTTCAGCAATGCAAAGGTGCAGACAGCTTGTGTCGCGGGGGTCAACACTGGTCTTGCATCTGCAATACGTGCAATACTATACGCTAGCCCACTGATGCCCGCTGGAGGCCTACCGGAGGCCCACCGATGCCCGCTGGAGTGGAGAAGAGAATAGCTGGACACAAAGCCAGAGCCGCTGGCCCAACACACGGTCCATTCCAGACTGGCGCCGTTCGCCTCCACAGGCGGAGCCCGGGGCCAGTCAGCCGTGTCGGAGTCGGCTGCAGAGCCACATGACAAACCGGTGTAGTTGGCGCGGCCCCGGGCCCGTCAGCCGTGTCGGAGTCGGCTGCAGAGCCACATGACAAACCGGTGCAGTTGGCGCGGCTATTAAACTCCTCTGTCGCTCTCAGTGGAACAATTCCATGTCATGCCTGACTTTATAATCACCGAATTTAAAGCGGATTTGGTAGAGCCGGCGGTACCGGCGGGAGGGAGATATTGCACTCGATATCGAGTCCTTAAAGTTCCGGGCTAGCTAGCTGCAGAAGTTCGTCAAATGCCACAGCGCTTCTGCTAATTTAGACAGCAGACGCGAACAATGCATTCTTAGTATTGTTACACCAGCATTCGTATGGATATGCTTTTCGTCTGAGTACTACTGAATAAGCATGCATTAATGTATAGACCAAAAAGTTTCTTATCTAATCTGATTTTATGTCACGTCAATTCCACGGTACATGGGTTCATAAATTGTATGCAAAATCATGTGGAGACTACCACTTGTCTCATCTGCATGGATGACTGCTTTAAGCCAGAGGCGCAGTCGGGGCGGGGGGGGGGCGGTGGAGCCCCTCCCCTGTAGTAATCAAAAATACACTAAGTAATACAGGACATTTTGGGATTTTCACAACGCAAAACGATAAATGTTTAGCACGCCGAAAGCGGACTGCTTCGTCACGTTTATATTTTGGTCACTCCCCTTAACAAAGTCCTGGCTTCAAGCTGGTATCTGAATAAGAAGGCATCACATGCATTTGAATCCTTCAATGCAACTTCTATGCTAGCCAATGACGCTCGCCAAATTGCATGTTTGCCGATTTGCACGTCATCCGCAACAGCTGCGTCATCCGCAACAGCTGCGTCATCCGCAACAGCTGCGTCATCCGCAACAGCTGCGTCATCCGCAACAGCTGCGTCATCCGCAACAGCTGCGTCATCCGCAACAGCTGCGTCATCCGCAACAGCTGCGTCATCCGCAACAGCTGCGTCGGCCTGGAGAGGTGCCTGACATATCGCACTGCCGAATATCACCGAATATCACGTGACATATCACACTGCCGAATATCACCGAATATCACGTGACATATCACACTGCCGAATATCACCGAATATCACGTGACATATCACACTGCCGAATATCACCGAATATCACGTGACATATCACACTGCCGAATATCACCGAATATCACGTGACATATCACACTGCCGAATATCACCGAATATCACGTGACATATCACACTGCCGAATATCACCGAATATCACGTGACATATCGCACTGCCGAATATCACCGAATATCACGTGACATATCGCACTGCCGAATATCACCGAATATCACGTGACATATCGCACTGCCGAATATCACCGAATATCACGTGACATATCACACTGCCGAATATCACCGAACTTATCACGGAATATAGCCATACCGATAAGGCGCATAATTGTTGTAGTATATTTTCAGTGGCACTGTCCAAGACTCTATTCGATATTTCAGTTCACTCTTCTTCCATGAATTTGTCACTTGGTCTGCGTCCATTTGATAGGTGGCACGTACTTTTCGTTTAACGCAAATTTCGCACTCCAAGTCAACTTTCACCGTTACAAAGATAGGAAAGAGTTAGCATAGAAAATGGGGATATTGTACCAAAATCGAGAATCATTTTCTTATTTCAGCTATAGTGAGATCATGTAGGTTTCCTGAGACTACATTCATTCTGGTTGGAATTTGAATAATGTGTTAGTTGCATGTAATTCAGTGCGTCTGATGTGTACATGTCGCATGGTGTTACCACTAATTCAGTGCGTCTGATGTTACATGTCGCATGGTGTTACCACTATGCTTTTGAGCCGTTTGCTATTCCCTATGTTTTGGCCACCAAGAATAATCATATATCCGCCAGCGCGAGTCTTGGTTCGAGAAATGCTCTCTTCTATGTTTCCGATGAATTGTTCCTTCGATGAATTGTTGGTGTGCAAATAGCGTTGTAGGAAAGTACACACTACACAAAATAATGTTTACCTCTCTGATCCTGATTCGGTTTCAGATCCACTCCTCCCTGGATAATTCTACTTCGGGTAAGGGTTTGAATGTAAGATAATTTCTTACGGAGAGTGCGATAAATCCTCCGTGTCGATTGCAATTATAAGAAGTGAAGAATATTAATTGTCTAGTGTACTGTCTAGTTTAATGCTGTGGTGCACATATTCTTTAAATCTAGCTTCGGCTAGTTCAATTATGTTTAAATCGTTACTGGATATCGATTATTTGGCACACTGAGCCATTAACAATATTGCTGCACCGAATCGGCTTTTGGAACTAACTGAATTAACATCTTAATAAACAAACTTAATTAATGTTTGGGTGCTATTTCTTAAGTACTAGGTGTGCTTCAACGCCCAGACCCAGGGACGATCAGGCAGGTGAGAGTTCCTTCGGTGAGACCCGCGCCGTGACGGGGAAGCTCACCAGCTCACGGTCTCTGACGCCGGAGCGTACTTCTGCCGGTGACCGGTTCATAGCCGTCGGCGCCGACGGGGCGGCAGGGGCGACGGCAGGGAGCCCGCACCGGAGGACAGCAGCCAGGTCAGGGTCGGCGCCGACAGGGTGGCAGGGGCGACGGCAGGGAGCCCGCCCTGGAGGACAGCAGCCAGGTCAGGGTCGGCGCCGACGGGGCGGCATGGGGACGACAGGGAGCACGCCCTGGAGGACAGCAGCCAGGTCAGGGTCGGCGCCGACAGGGGCGGCATGGGGACGACAGGGAGCCCGCACCGGAGGACAGCAGCCAGGTCAGGGTCGGCGCCGACAGGGGCGGCATGGGGACGACAGGGAGCCCGCACCGGAGGACAGCAGCCAGGTCAGGGTCGGCGCCGACAGGGGCGGCATGGGGACGACAGGGAGCCCGCACCGGAGGACAGCAGCCAGGTCAGGGTCGGCGCCGACAGGGGCAACAGGGGCGACGGCAGGGAGCGCGCCCCGGAGGACAGCAGCCAGGTCAGGGTCGGCGCCGACAGGGGCGGCATGGGGACGACAGGGAGCCCGCCCTGGAGGACAGCAGCCAGGTCAGGGTCGGCGCCGACAGTGGTGGCAGGGGCGACGACAGGGATCGCGCCCCGGAGGACAGCAGCCAGGTCAGGGTCGGCGCCGACGGGGCGGCATGGGGACGACAGGGAGCACGCCCTGGAGGACAGCAGCCAGGTCAGGTCGGCGCCGACAGGGGCGGCATGGGGACGACAGGGAGCCCGCACCGGAGGACAGCAGCCAGGTCAGGGTCGGCGCCGACAGGGGCGGCATGGGGACGACAGGGAGCCCGCCCTGGAGGACAGCAGCCAGGTCAGGGTCGGCGCCGACAGTGGTGGCAGGGGCGACGACAGGGATCGCGCCCCGGAGAACAGCCGCCAGGTCAGGGTCGGCACCGAGTATGCTGCGCAGGTCGAGTGGAAACTTTGTTATTTTAGCTGCGCTGTTTTCTCGAAGGCAGTATTCATTAATCACCATCTTCCCACCACTAAAACGAAATTCGAAAGCTGTGTCAAGATATTACGGCCGATTCAAATCCAATATAATCCGAACCCCGTTATAATAATCCAATGCTCTAAATATCAAGCCCAGATGAATTTCTCTCCAGTCCTTTTCAATTTCTTCCAGTGCACTTGTATTTAAAAAAATGATTGCTTTTGCCTATTTTTGGTGATCGTTTATTGGTTTTACGACACGTCGACCGTTCAGTCATATAGCGTCGCCAATCTCTCACGCCGATTGGTCGCGGGCGAAGAGTAGCGACAGGTGAAATTCGAACACACAACCTTTCGATTGCGAGACGAGCATCTTACGCCTAGACCACTCGTCCCGCTTATTTTTGGTGAAAGTTTGGTTATAGGTCCGGATAATTATCTGCACATCATGCATTGCACGAAGTTCCTCCACTATAACTGAGATTAAAACCCCTGGTGTGCTAGATGTTTCCTGTTCCCCAAATTTACGTGTCGTATGCACAGCACCGAGGGGGGGGGGGGGCTTGGGAATACTTACTACACAGATTTTGATGCTAAGCTAGAAAGCTTGTTGCGTTCTTACCGCGAATTAGTCAACAAGCAATTTAGCTGAGCCAGGCCGAATATGAACATTGGCGGTATTGGCAGTTCTTCCTACAAATTCATTGTCCGTGGCTACTCACAAATGCGCTTTTCTGCATCCGTCTTAACACGTTCGCCATCGCATAGCTTCCTTAAGGCCACTGACATCTGTATGGCAGAAATGTGCAATGTTCCGTGTGATATGAATATGAACTATTGTTGTACGCTGGGCACTTCTTCAGATCAGGTCGAACCAAACCATTTGTAGAGGTGGATACAGAACGGGAAGCACGGGGGGCATGTTCCCCCTACGAAACGGTGGCACCCGTCTGTCCTCTTCAGGACGGCTCCCTCCCTTACCTCTCCCCCTAACATTTTTTTTTTCAACCAAACACCTTTTTTTAGGAAAAGACGTTTTAAGACTCGAATTTATCCTCGGAGTGGCACTGAATGGGCCCCTCCGAAGAAATGTGCCCCCATGAACAATCCTGACTCCGCCTCTGACTTGTTGTAATTAAGCGAAACTGTTGGGTGCGAGCACAGCGCGTAGGTGTACAGCTAACCCAGGCCTGTGCCGTCCACACTCTCATCTAGGAACGTGCGTGTACAACTAACCCTGGCCTGTGCCGTCCACACCCTCATCTAGGAGCGTGCGTGTACAGCTAACCCAGGCCTGTGCCGTCCACACTCTCATCTAGGAACGTGCGTGTACAACTAACCCTGGCCTGTGCCGTCCACACCCTCATCTAGGAACGTGCGTGTACAGCTAACCCAGGCCTGTGCCGTCCACACTCTCATCTAGGAACGTGCGTGTACAACTAACCCTGGCCTGTGCCGTCCACACCCTCATCTAGGAACGTGCGTGTACAACTAACCCTGGCCTGTGCCGTCCACACCCTCATCTAGGAACGTGCGTGTACAACTAACCCTGGCCTGTGCCGTCCACACCCTCATCTAGGAACGTGCGTGTACAACTAACCCTGGCCTGTGCCGTCCACACCCTCATCTAGGAACGTGCGTGTCCAGCTAACCCAGGCCTGTGCCGTCCACACCCTCATCTAGGAACGTGCGTGTACAACTAACCCAGGCCTGTGCCGTCCACACCCTCATCTAGGAACGTGCGTGTACAACTAACCCTGGCCTGTGCCGTCCACACCCTCATCTAGGAACGTGCGTGTACAACTAACCCTGGCCTGTGCCGTCCACACCCTCATCTAGGAACGTGCGTGTACAACTAACCCAGGCCTGTGCCGTCCACACCCTCATCTAGGAACGTGCGTGTACAACTAACCCTGGCCTGTGCCGTCCACACCCTCATCTAGGAACGTGCGTGTACAACTAACCCTGGCCTGTGCCGTCCACACCCTCATCTAGGAACGTGCGTGTACAACTAACCCTGGCCTGTGCCGTCCACACCCTCATCTAGGAACGTGCGTGTCCAGCTAACCCTGGCCTGTGCCGTCCACACCCTCATCTAGGAACGTGCGTGTACAACTAACCCTGGCCTGTGCCGTCCACACCCTCATCTAGGAACGTGCGTGTACAACTAACCCTGGCCTGTGCCGTCCACACCCTCATCTAGGAACGTGCGTGTACAACTAACCCAGGCCTGTGCCGTCCACACCCTCATCTAGGAACGTGCGTGTACAACTAACCCTGGCCTGTGCCGTCCACACCCTCATCTAGGAACGTGCGTGTACAACTAACCCTGGCCTGTGCCGTCCACACCCTCATCTAGGAACGTGCGTGTACAACTAACCCTGGCCTGTGCCGTCCACACCCTCATCTAGGAACGTGCGTGTACAACTAACCCTGGCCTGTGCCGTCCACACCCTCATCTAGGAACGTGCGTGTACAACTAACCCAGGCCTGTGCCGTCCACACCCTCATCTAGGAACGTGCGTGTACAACTAACCCAGGCCTGTGCCGTCCACACCCTCATCTAGGAACGTGCGTGTACAACTAACCCTGGCCTGTGCCGTCCACACCCTCATCTAGGAACGTGCGTGTACAACTAACCCTGGCCTGTGCCGTCCACACCCTCATCTAGGAACGTGCGTGTACAACTAACCCAGGCCTGTGCCGTCCACACCCTCATCTAGGAACGTGCGTGTACAACTAACCCTGGCCTGTGCCGTCCACACCCCTTTTTAGGAACGTGCGTGTACAACTAACCCTGGCCTGTGCCGTCCACACCCTCATCTAGGAACGTGCGTGTACAACTAACCCTGGCCTGTGCCGTCCACACCCTCATCTAGGAACGTGCGTGTACAACTAACCCTGGCCTGTGCCGTCCACACCCTCATCTAGGAACGTGCGTGTACAACTAACCCAGGCCTGTGCCGTCCACACCCTCATCTAGGAACGTGCGTGTACAACTAACCCTGGCCTGTGCCGTCCACACCCTCATCTAGGAACGTGCGTGTACAACTAACCCTGGCCTGTGCCGTCCACACCCTCATCTAGGAACGTGCGTGTACAACTAACCCTGGCCTGTGCCGTCCACACCCTCATCTAGGAACGTGCGTGTACAACTAACCCAGGCCTGTGCCGTCCACACCCTCATCTAGGAACGTGCGTGTACAACTAACCCTGGCCTGTGCCGTCCACACCCTCATCTAGGAACGTGCGTGTACAACTAACCCAGGCCTGTGCCGTCCACACCCTCATCTAGGAACGTGCGTGTACAACTAACCCTGGCCTGTGCCGTCCACACCCTCATCTAGGAACGTGCGTGTACAACTAACCCTGGCCTGTGCCGTCCACACCCTCATCTAGGAACGTGCGTGTACAACTAACCCTGGCCTGTGCCGTCCACACCCTCATCTAGGAACGTGCGTGTACAACTAACCCTGGCCTGTGCCGTCCACACCCTCATCTAGGAACGTGCGTGTACAACTAACCCTGGCCTGTGCCGTCCACACCCTCATCTAGGAACGTGCGTGTACAACTAACCCAGGCCTGTGCCGTCCACCCTCATCTAGGAACGTGCGTGTACAACTTAACCCAGGCCTGTGCCGTCCACACCCTCATCTAGGAACGTGCGTGTACAACTAACCCTGGCCTGTGCCGTCCACACCCTCATCTAGGAACGTGCGTGTACAACTAACCCTAGGCCTGTGCCGTCCACACCCTCATCTAGAACGTGCGAACTGGCCTGTGCCGTCCACACCCTCATCTAGGAACGTGCGTGTACAACTAACCCAGGCCTGTGCCGTCCACACCCTCATCTAGGAACGTGCGTGTACAACTAACCCTGGCCTGTGCCGTCCACACCCTCATCTAGGAACGTGCGTGTACAACTAACCCTGGCCTGTGCCGTCCACACCCTCATCTAGGAACGTGCGTGTACAACTAACCCAGGCCTGTGCCGTCCACACCCTCATCTAGGAACGTGCGTGTACAACTAACCCAGGCCTGTGCCGTCCACACCCTCATCTAGGAACGTGCGTGTACAACTAACCCTGGCCTGTGCCGTCCACACCCTCATCTAGGAACGTGCGTGTACAACTAACCCTGGCCTGTGCCGTCCACACCCTCATCTAGGAACGTGCGTGTAACTAAACCTCCTAACTAACCTGGCCTGTGCCGTCCACACCCTCATCTAGGAACGTGCGTGTACAACTAACCCTGGCCTGTGCCGTCCACACCCTCATCTAGGAACGTGCGTGTACAACTAACCAGCCTGTGCCGTCCACACCCTCATCTAGGAACGTGCGTGTACAACTAACCCTGGCCTGTGCCGTCCACACCCTCATCTAGGAACGTGCGTGTACAACTAACCCAGGCCTGTGCCGTCCACACCCTCATCTAGGAACGTGCGTGTACAACTAACCCTGGCCTGTGCCGTCCACACCCTCATCTAGGAACGTGCGTGTACAACTAACCCTGGCCTGTGCCGTCCACACCCTCATCTAGGAACGTGCGTGTACAACTAACCCTGGCCTGTGCCGTCCACACCCTCATCTAGGAACGTGCGTGTACAACTAACCCAGGCCTGTGCCGTCCACACCCTCATCTAGGAACGTGCGTGTACAACTAACCCTGGCCTGTGCCGTCCACACCCTCATCTAGGAACGTGCGTGTACAACTAACCCAGGCCTGTGCCGTCCACACCCTCATCTAGGAACGTGCGTGTACAACTAACCCAGGCCTGTGCCGTCCACACCCTCATCTAGGAACGTGCGTGTACAACTAACCCTGGCCTGTGCCGTCCACACCCTCATCTAGGAACGTGCGTGTACAACTAACCCAGGCCTGTGCCGTCCACACCCTCATCTAGGAACGTGCGTGTACAACTAACCCAGGCCTGTGCCGTCCACACCCTCATCTAGGAACGTGCGTGTACAACTAACCCTGGCCTGTGCCGTCCACACCCTCATCTAGGAACGTGCGTGTACAACTAACCCAGGCCTGTGCCGTCCACACCCTCATCTAGGAACGTGCGTGTACAACTAACCCAGGCCTGTGCCGTCCACACCCTCATCTAGGAACGTGCGTGTACAACTAACCCTGGCCTGTGCCGTCCACACCCTCATCTAGGAACGTGCGTGTACAACTAACCCTGGCCTGTGCCGTCCACACCCTCATCTAGGAACGTGCGTGTACAACTAACCCTGGCCTGTGCCGTCCACACCCTCATCTAGGAACGTGCGTGTACAACTAACCCAGGCCTGTGCCGTCCACACCCTCATCTAGGAACGTGCGTGTACAACTAACCCTGGCCTGTGCCGTCCACACCCTCATCTAGGAACGTGCGTGTACAACTAACCCAGGCCTGTGCCGTCCACACCCTCATCTAGGAACGTGCGTGTACAACTAACCCAGGCCTGTGCCGTCCACACCCTCATCTAGGAACGTGCGTGTACAACTAACCCTGGCCTGTGCCGTCCACACCCTCATCTAGGAACGTGCGTGTACAACTAACCCAGGCCTGTGCCCTCCACCCCCCTTATAAAGGAAGTGCGTGTACAACTAACCCATGGCCTGTGCCGTCCACACCCTCATCTAGGAACGTGCGTGTACAACTAACCCTGGCCTGTGCCGTCCACACCCTCATCTAGGAACGTGCGTGTACAACTAACCCAGGCCTGTGCCGTCCACACCCTCATCTAGGAACGTGCGTGTACAACTAACCCAGGCCTGTGCCGTCCACACCCTCATCTAGGAACGTGCGTGTACAACTAACCCTGGCCTGTGCCGTCCACACCCTCATCTAGGAACGTGCGTGTACAACTAACCCAGGCCTGTGCCGTCCACACCCTCATCTAGGAACGTGCGTGTACAACTAACCCAGGCCTGTGCCGTCCACACCCTCATCTAGGAACGTGCGTGTACAACTAACCCAGGCCTGTGCCGTCCACACCCTCATCTAGGAACGTGCGTGTACAACTAACCCAGGCCTGTGCCGTCCACACCCTCATCTAGGAACGTGCGTGTACAACTAACCCAGGCCTGTGCCGTCCACACCCTCATCTAGGAACGTGCGTGTACAACTAACCCTGGCCTGTGCCGTCCACACCCTCATCTAGGAACGTGCGTGTACAACTAACCCAGGCCTGTGCCGTCCACACCCTCATCTAGGAACGTGCGTGTACAACTAACCCAGGCCTGTGCCGTCCACACCCTCATCTAGGAACGTGCGTGTACAACTAACCCTGGCCTGTGCCGTCCACACCCTCATCTAGGAACGTGCGTGTACACAGCTAACCCTGGCCTGTGCCGTCCACACCCTCATCTAGGAACGTGCGTGTACAGCTAACCCTGGCCTGTGCCGTCCACACCCTCATCTAGGAACGTGCGTGTACAACTAACCCAGGCCTGTGCCGTCCACACCCTCATCTAGGAACGTGCGTGTACAACTAACCCAGGCCTGTGCCGTCCACACCCTCATCTAGGAACGTGCGTGTACAACTAACCCAGGCCTGTGCCGTCCACACCCTCATCTAGGAACGTGCGTGTACAACTAACCCAGGCCTGTGCCGTCCACACCCTCATCTAGGAACGTGCGTGTACAACTAACCCAGGCCTGTGCCGTCCACACCCTCATCTAGGAACGTGCGTGTACAACTAACCCAGGCCTGTGCCGTCCACACCCTCATCTAGGAACGTGCGTGTACAACTAACCCAGGCCTGTGCCGTCCACACCCTCATCTAGGAACGTGCGTGTACAACTAACCCAGGCCTGTGCCGTCCACACCCTCATCTAGGAACGTGCGTGTACAACTAACCCAGGCCTGTGCCGTCCACACCCTCATCTAGGAACGTGCGTGTACAACTAACCCAGGCCTGTGCCGTCCACACCCTCATCTAGGAACGTGCGTGTACAACTAACCCTGGCCTGTGCCGTCCACACCCTCATCTAGGAACGTGCGTGTACAACTAACCCAGGCCTGTGCCGTCCACACCCTCATCTAGGAACGTGCGTGTACAACTAACCCAGGCCTGTGCCGTCCACACCCTCATCTAGGAACGTGCGTGTACAACTAACCCTGGCCTGTGCCGTCCACACCCTCATCTAGGAACGTGCGTGTACAACTAACCCTGGCCTGTGCCGTCCACACCCTCATCTAGGAACGTGCGTGTACAACTAACCCTGGCCTGTGCCGTCCACACCCTCATCCGAGAACGCGAGCCTGGGTCGGAGAGCGGAACCCTATTCACACCATTTTACGCTGACGTACCCGGTTTTACGTGGTCGTTTAGCCCGATGTTCAGGAAGGTGCGCGGCGGGTTTCGGCCTGCTCACCGAGATAAGCAATTCCGTAGGATTTTCTCCCAAGATGGCGAAAACCGAGCACGATCAGATTTACCCGTCAATCAGTCTTCAAAAGTAAACCAAATGGTTGGGGTGCATTCAGTGGGCCAACAAGGGAAACTTCTAGGACAAACTTCTCTAGAATCTCATTGCGATCGACCTAAGGTCGATCACAATGTCCATCCATATGACCATGGATAGTCATGCACAGGTGCTTAAATTGGTTCCGAAGGTTCAGTCAGTCACATACGGCTGCACCATTCATACTCCAGTGCAAGGGTGTACATAGGAGCGGCACAACGGGAACCTGTATCGTATTATTGTACTTGGCACCGTCGCCATTGAACGCCGATTGCACGTACGGACAGCAATTGCTCCGATACAGGAGTCGCAGTGCCACGCCAGGTGAAGCATAACAACTGCACCAGCTAATTGCACGTAGAACACATTCATGGCAGGTTCATGACAGCTGCAGCGTCGCTCTTTGCTAGAGTCGTTGTGGAACATTGTCGCTGCATGGCGTCACGGCCGTGGCGCGGGGGCGGATCCAGGGGGACCCGGGGATCATGCCCCTCCAAGACGATGATTTTTGCCGAAATGTTGCACTAAAATGTCATCGTGTCGAAATGTAAGAACGTTTAATGACATACGTATTGTCTTAGTTGGTTGGTTATTGGTTTTTACGACACGTCGACCGTTCAGTCATGTAGCGTCGCCAATCTCTCACGCCGATTGGTCGCGGGCGAAGAGTAACGACAGGTGAGACTCGAACCCACAACCTTTCGATTGTGAGACGAGCATCTTACCCCTAGACCACTCGTCCCCTACGTATTGTCTTAAACAGGCGCGGCGAATATTAGCTGTTCAAATCTGATGAGCATTTTTTCGAAATCGGAGAATATATATAAAATTATCTGCCGCCTCCCAAGGCTGGCTTCTGGACCCCCCCCGTCGTGGTGTCGTGGGAACGCATGGTGTTCTTTGTCGGTAAAATCCATCAGTTAAATACAGTTGATGTTTTATTTATATTTTACTGCTCCCCATGCATTCCGTAGCAATAGATGAAAGTTGTGATGGTGTGAAGTATGATTTTCTGTGATCACGTTCTCATGTATTTAAACCCGTCGGTACCTATACAGACGAGTTTAAGCACATGATAGCGTGATCACATTAGTACTACAGTAGCTGTTGCTGTTGCTGTTAGCTGTCGCTGTAGTAGATGATGACATTCATACAGTGATAAATGATTCGTGAAATAGGATGGAATATACCATTTACTGAACACTGAATCGACATCCTTCCCAATGATGTATCAACATCATTCGTCTTTGTGCATGGTTCCGAAGTCTTCATGCCTTGTTTCTAACAGTATCCCATTTATGTGTATCACACTTATGCTCAGCATAACTGATCCGGGATCGTGATACCGAACATGTTTATTTCTGTGTCCAGCTTTGTTTATGGACAAAGTGGCGCAATTTCAGGTAAAAGGATAATTATCTATGTGCTATGTTATACATTGCTTGTTTATAGCATAGACATTTGCACCGTAATCGTCGATATCAATATCCCCACATTACGTAACTTTCAAAACACGCAAAACGGGTACAGCCATATGTCCTTAATTGTATCAAAACTGGCTTTGAAGAGCTTCACAAATATTTGAATTTACATTATCTTAGTGTCGATTTCGACATCCTGCTGTACTCGTTTCGACATCTCACACCTAACGAGAAACCATGATGTTAACACTGCATTCACAGCAGCTGTTGTGGGTGACTTGCAGTGCATCTATATGCTGGCGTGTTAATGCGCGTGCAGGAGGTGGGAGCGGCCGACCCCGGCCTCAGCTTTATCATAGAACAGGCAAGCCAACAATAACTTACCGGTCAGCTGGTCATCACATTTGGCCGGTCGCCGGCTGCACAAATGAGCAGACACCATGACAAGAAGCCCTCCATCTGCGCGTGCGGGTGCGACGCCCCTCCAGCACGTGTCGCCATTACTGATATTTATGGCTAATCTCCCGAGTGGCGGACACACACACATACACAGCTGGGCGTCAGGCGGACGGTGTACGGTCGGCGCGGCCGGGGGCCTAATTTGTGCCGGCCGCATGTTGTCTGGCTGGCTACTACAAACGCAACCACAAACGCCACCACGGCCGGGGGCCTAATGTGTGCCGGCCACATGTTGTCTGGCTACTACAAACGCCACCGCGGATCGCAAGCTCTGCTGCATACGATGCACTATGTGGTATATGGCGGACCAAGCGATGTACCAAGCAAGACGTGCTAAATAATATGCCATGGATCACACTATGGACAAAGCGACAACGGTTGGGTAATTTTAATCGCATGAAGTGCATGCATTGCTGGGAATCACACCCGATCGTGCAGTCGGACATCCAGGGAGAATAAAACCATTTGAGTGATTCCACAATGTCCAGATGATATTAAATCGGCGGGCTTTCACGGTCGCGGAGGAAACAATGGTGGCTGAATCTTCCCCATATGTTGTTACCGCATGTGGGTGGGAGAAGATGGATGCATGAACTGACAATTGACCCAATAAGGTCCACGGCGAGGCGATAGAGGGGCTGTATCGGAGCAGCTCTTCGTCTGACGACCCTCCAGACAAGTGCTCCCCCATGACAGTTCCTGCATCTGCCCCTGGCCCCTATAACCTCTCTAGACTCACCGGATGAATATTACCCCCCCCCCCGCCCCCCTCCCGTTATCGGGGTATAAATATATCCGAAACTGCGATTGTAGTTATCACCATTTTTTTTTGTTTCTTTCGAGCTTCATTTTTATTCGTATCCACATATTCTTCCCACGATCTTGGTTAGCAAAACAAGTGTTGATCTCTCGTAATCCATGACCTCTCACCGAATCACATATGGACAATGGGTAAAAGTTGTGCTTGCTCACAACATAAAATCAACTAGTAGCGCAGCCCGGGGAGGAACTTCCTTCTTCCTTCCTCATGATCAATTATAAATATACATTTTTGCATGCACCAGGGGCGGTCCGAGGCACCCAAATGCGGTGAGGCAGAAAAAAATCGTCACTGTACATACTCCCTCCCCTTCCCAGAACAAAATGTTTTCGGATTTTCTCCACCTTATTTCTTTGGTTCCGAAAATTATCAGCTCTCAAGGGGTGCCTCTGGCTGAAACTTTTAAGGTAAGGATGCAATTGAGCCTTCCCGGAGGGGTACCTTTTCCCAGGCGTTGGGGCACCACTCTCCATGGGAGGTACATGCCTCCAGATCCCCTTGTATCCGCCACTGTCTGGGCTTCCCAAAGCAGCACTGGCCTTCCTGGTCCTTTCCTGATGACGTGTAGGTTTTCCCAATATGATAGATATGAAAACTCTGCTTCAAGGAGTTAGCAGTGAAATTTCTGATGCTTGATGATGGTCGATATTTGTGAGGCTGTTATAGATTATATATAAATATAAATATATCTATATATATATAGATATATATATATATATATATATCTATATATAAATATATATATAGATTATATATAAATATATGTATATATATATATATATATATATATATATATATATATATATATATATATATATATATATATACGTGGACGCCGGACCGGTACTCTCCTTGACGTCCAGCGGGGGTACGATGGCAGCTCAGTCCGATGGAGGAGGTGAAGAACTGAGCCGAGCCCACCCGATGGAGGAGGTGAAGAACTGAGCCGAGGCCACCCGCCACCGATGGCAGCTCGGTCCGATGGAGGAGGTGAAGAACTGAGCCGAGGCCACCCGCCACCGATGGCAGCTCAGTCCGATGGAGGAGGTGAAGAACTGAGCCGAGGCCACCCGCCACCGATGGCAGCTCAGTCCGATGGAGGAGGTGAAGAACTGAGCCGAGGCCACCCGCCACCGATGGCAGCTCAGTCCGATGGAGGAGGTGAAGAACTGAGCCGAGGCCACCCGCCACCGATGGCAGCTCAGTCCGATGGAGGAGGTGAAGAACTGAGCCGAGGCCACCCGCTACCGATGGCAGCTCAGTCCGATGGAGGAGGTGAAGAACTGAGCCGAGCCCACCCGCCACCGATGGCAGCTCAGTCCGATGGAGGAGGTGAAGAACTGAGCCGAGCCCACCCGCCACCGATGGCAGCTCGGTCCGATGGAGGAGGTGAAGAACTGAGCCGAGGCCACCCGATGGAGGAGGTGAAGAACTGAGCCGAGGCCACCCGCCACCGATGGCAGCTCAGTCCGATGGAGGAGGTGAAGAACTGAGCCGAGGCCACCCGCCACCGATGGCAGCTCAGTCCGATGGAGGAGGTGAAGAACTGAGCCGAGGCCACCCGCCACCGATGGCAGCTCAGTCCGATGGAGGAGGTGAAGAACTGAGCCGAGCCCACCCGCCACCGATGGCAGCTCAGTCCGATGGAGGAGGTGAAGAACTGAGCCGAGGCCACCCGCCACCGATGGCAGCTCAGTCCGATGGAGGAGGTGAAGAACTGAGCCGAGGCCACCCGCCACCGATGGCAGCTCAGTCCGATGGAGGAGGTGAAGAACTGAGCCGAGCCCACCCGCCACCGATGGCAGCTCAGTCCGATGGAGGAGGTGAAGAACTGAGCCGAGGCCACCCGCCACCGATGGCAGCTCAGTCCGATGGAGGAGGTGAAGAACTGAGCCGAGCCCACCGAACATCGCCATGTGCGTGTTGCTCGGCATCATGGAGCCTCATCCATCATCACCACCGTCCCAGCTTAGCCAACCCCACCGGCGCAGACGACTTCCCGTGTAATGGGGGGGGGGGGATGTGTGCGTGTTGCTCGGCATCATGGAGCCTCATCCATCATCACCACCGTCCCAGCTTAGCCAACCCCACCGGCGCAGACGACTTCCCGTGTAATGGGGTGGGGGGATGTGTGCTGGTTTGTGCGATTTATGCGTAGATATGCAAATAGACATAGTTATCGCCCCAGAGCATGTGTTTATGTAGTCTTCCTTTGTATGTTTCAGCGCAGGAGGGCAGTGTGAATGAATGGCAGTGTGGATGCCGGTGGCAGTGAATGGAGCTGCAGTCACTTGGTCACCAAATATATACCTGACTGTGATTTCGACTCTCTGATCTGCCCTGTGCTAAGATTTATCAGACTTCTTCCGGATTCAGTACATACTATTAGGCAATGCAAAGTAAATACGACAACATTTTGCAGCACGTAGCTGACAGCAACACCAACGCAGAAGCACTGGTAGTGGCATGAACCTAAGCTGCAGTGGAATAATGATACAATTCTGAAGGGCATATATTGATCGGAAAGAAATTGTTGCAAAATTCCCTGTAAATATATGTCTTCCCAATCTCGGTTTACGTAACTGTACTCGTCCATCTGTACTCGTCGTAGTCTCGGTCCCTGTCTCTTGATTTCTGTCCAAGCATCTGTGTGTTCCAAGCATCTGTCTTTTCACCCGGGCGTATTTACGGCGAAGAAGGGATGGACGCGAGAAGAGTTTTGACGGCCCCCGCAGATTTATCGAGAGAGACAGCCTGCCAGCTGCCCTCCTATGGGCGATATGTCCTCGTGCGCCGACCGTGGGTCCTTAGACCTTCCCTTTCTCAAGGGGGGGTAGGACGACGAAAGGGCGCAATGACGAAACTCTCCTGATTGTTACTCCTACTCAGTGTTTCTAAGTGGTAACTGCCAACTGGGTATCTGGGAAATTCAGGTATCTCTTGACCGCAAAGTCCCGCTGGCCTCTGTAACCCAGGGGCGCAGATGGGCTTCGAGCCCGGCATGCATGTAAGACCTTTACGGCGGCATGGCGGTTCGTCGAAAGTCTCACGAGGACAGTAGGTAGAAGCAAAACACTGCCCGGCAATTAGTCCGCCCCTGGACACTGTACGGGAGGACGGATGGTACTGTGATTCGGGGGACGCAGGACGGGTATGGCACGCCGTAAGCCCGGGGCTGAAAAGGTAAGGCCGGCTAGGTTATATAGAGGACCAGGGGACGTACCCAACGTGGTAGGGATCCGTGCCCACCCGCTGGATACGAAGGCCTGTAGCCATTACTATTTTAAAAAATGCAGTCACCGGCCGTCTTTTTTTCATCGGTTTGACGCCATCCATTATTATAAACCTCCCAGTAAAAAAATCGCAGCAACGAAAAGAAGACATGGAAATGCAGACACCGACTGCGTTTTGGATATTATAAACCTTAACTGCGGCAGTCTTTGCGCATAAAATTGCGTCGCGTTTGTAAAATAACTCGGGCTCGTGTCGTGAAAAAGAAGCAAGTCAGTCGTGTCGTCTTCTCCATTGCCAGCCGGAAGCTGCCGTGTGCGAATCATGGCAGGGCTGCTTTTCATTGAAGAAGAGGTTATGCCGGGCCTTGGGGAGCCCATGAGGCCGAGAGTAAGGCGGAGAAGAGTATTCCGCAGGCGAGTGAATATGGAGTGGCCCCTGGAAGGGCATTTTAGGTGAGTTTCGGTGTGGATATTAATGACGTTGAATGAATAACGGGAAGGGGCCATGACTCCAATCAGTCAGGAAAGGGCCATATCTAAAGTTCTAGTTTCAAAATGGTTTAGCCCTCATTTTGAAAATAATGCTTCAAGGTGATAGGTAATCATCCAAATGAAATCTGCATAGAAGCAGTGTTCGACACTCTAGAATAGAGGCATGCAGATTCCTAAAAACGTCGGCTGCCAATGCCCCTTTTGAGGCTGATTCTTGCCATGCATCACCATGGGGCTAATGTTACATTTTTGCAGAAGGTGGCAGGCCATGGCCCTCAGCCCCCCCCCCCCATAATTTTCCTACACCTATGCTCTAGGACTGTTTGGAACCATGGCTCATTCCTCTAGTTAACTAGTAGGTATATATTAAGAAGGTAGGTACCTACCTATCTATGCACTTACCTGGCTATTTACGTAACTTTGAGCTCTGCCAGCATGGGGACACATCCCACCTCCAACTTTTGCAGAATTTAACCACATATTGCTCCGACATTGCACAGGAAGGAACAACTCACAAGCATACCATGTTGGGTTACATGAGGATGGGGAACCCACACATTATAAACATGCTGGGCAACAGCAACAGGTGAATTGAACACAATAAGTTGCAAACATTTTCTTAATTTATGTCTGGTAAGGTGTCTGTTACCAAAAGAGATAGCTATCATCAATGTAATTCAGAATGTCCAACAGCATTTGCTATTCAGTCATAGTATCCATGCAAAATCTCCCAACACTTCAGCAAAACATTACTGAAGTGGGTCACATATTTGTTTGCATTATGAGCCAGTTTTTGCATTTGTAGTCTAAGGTGAAGAGTATGAAAGCTGTATGCACAGCCACACCATACATATTGGTAGAAGTAATTTATTCAGCATTATCATATGGTAAGTGTTCCCTTGCTCATGATTGTGTATGTTTTTGGCATAATTCTTAAACATTTGTACTCAATCATGGTGAATTATTTGGTTTTTGGTGCACATGGTGTACCTTGGCTACACCTGAGCGCACCTGAATATGTTTCCCTGAGAGCTTGTGTTCGATCAGTTATGCTGTCTCGTTGATACACCTTCATGAAACCATCAGCTATGCTTTGCTTTGCTTTGCACTATTCCACGAGTGATTGCGGAGGAATATTTGGATGGGCATGAGGGAACTGTCCTCCTCTCTTATCACCAAGATTATTACACCTTTAATGCCTTCTGTGTGCGAAGCGTGTTATGCATGCTTTTTGTGTTTGGCCCCCTCCCCCTCCCCCTTCTCACAAAAGAGCTTTTTCCCCCTTTTTTTCGAGGGGGGGCCCCCCCCCCCCCCCCTCTCAAAAAATAAATAAAAAAAAAAAAACCCCTTCCTTAAAAAAAACTTAACCTTTGAAAGATGAAATGCATGTCAAAAATTATGTTCTCTAGGTCCTTCCTGATACCTTATGCACAAAGCATGTTAAGCCAATTAGAGACTGTTCTGGATAGCCCTTTGGCAAGCTGACTGGATTTATCAATTTCAAGTGGGCAGATATGACATTATATCAGTGTTGGAAAACTTGATGCTGCCTGGTAGACATAAGTTTTTTTATGACAGGGCTTTGACTAGGTAGAATGTGATATTTTGCACTTACCCTACCTAACAGGAGCAATACCTACCACATTTCTGCTTAGTACATACCTACAGGTAGTTCTGTCAAAATATCCCATTTTACACAGTCAAAAAACTCTGAAGTACAACATTTATTTCATACCAGGAACAGCAAGTTTTCCAACACTGCCATATATACTCGTAGATGAGTTCAAAGTAATTGTATCAAGACCAGGGGTTGTACTTGGGGGGCCCAGCACCCCATCATACAAAGCCAGCCAGGGGCCCCTAATCATTTCAGTCTTTAACATTGGATCCTGTAGTGCCCCCAAGCATATTTGGGTCCTCGAATTGCCGCCATGCATTGGGCCCACCAATACTTTTGGTGAAGTTCCACCCTTGGTCAAGCCTGCCATTTCCTGCTATAATGAAAACCAAACACACTGTGAACTGAAAGATCACTGAGCATACAGTTGACCTACCACTAACCATACAGTTTACTTGTCATTCTCTGACATTATATTTCTGGGCCAAAAACTAAATAACCAGTCAGCATACATGTCAATTTTCACATTTTGTACATATAACCTACATTTATTTTGCTTAGCCTGACCCAGACTTTGAGCTGAAAAACTTGTTGATCAAATTGGCCAAATCAATGTCGAGCCCATTTGTACAATGGACAGGGTGCGGCAAATGCTTGGTAGACGGCATTTTGACACCAACGCATGCACTTCACATCGTCTGATGTGGTTGGCAGGGATCGCTTTCGCATCTCGCCAGATACCGCGGCCGCGATCGAGGGAAGAATTGGACACCGACTGCAGCATGGATCCGAGAGGAACGTGGCCTTAGCGCCGCGACAACAGCTGCTGGTAACTCTGAGGTACAGGATAACTGCACTAGTATTGCCTAACGCCGCGAAAACAGCTGCTGGTAACTCTGAGGTACAGGATAACTGCACTAGTATTGCCTGCTGGTAACTCTGAGGTACAGGATAACTGCACTAGTATTGCCTAACGCCGCGACAACAGCTGCTGGTAACTCTGAGGTACAGGATAACTGCACTAGTATTGCCTAACGCCGCGACAACAGCTGCTGGCAACTCTGAGGTACAGGATAACTGCACTAGTATTGCCTGCTGGTAACTCTGAGGTACAGGATAACTGCACTAGTATTGCCTGCCTGGCAACTCTGAGGTACAGGATAACTGCACTAGTATTGCCTAACGCCGCGACAACAGCTGCTGGTAACTCTGAGGTACAGGATAACTGCACTAGTATTGCCTGCTGGTAACTCTGAGGTACAGGATAACTGCACTAGTATTGACTGCTGGTAACTCTGAGGTACAGGATAACTGCACTAGTATTGACTGCTGGTAACTCTGAGGTACAGGATAACTGCACTAGTATTGACTGCTGGTAACTCTGAGGTACAGGATAACTGCATTAGTATTGCCTAACGCCGCGACAACAGCTGCTGGTAACTCTGAGGTACAGGATAACTGCATTAGTATTGCCTAACGCCGCGACAACAGCTGCTGGCAACTCTGAGGTACAGGATAACTGCACTAGTATTGCCTGCCTGGCAACTCTGAGGTACAGGATAACTGCACTAGTATTGCCTAACGCCGCGACAACAGCTGCTGGATAACTCTGAGGTACAGGATAACTGCACTAGTATTGCCTAACGCCGCGACAACAGGATAACTGAGGTACAAAGCTGGCTGGATAACTCTGAGGTACAGGATAACTTTAGTATTGCCTAACGCCGGACAACAGTGCTGGTAACTCTGAGGTACAGGATAACTGCATTAGTATTGCCTAACGCCGCGACAACAGCTGCTGGTAACTCTGAGGTACAGGATAACTGATTAGTATTGCCTAACGCCGCGACAACAGGCTAACTGGTAACTCTGAGGTACAGGATAACTGCATTAGTATTGCCTAACGCCGCGACAACAGCTGCTGGTAACTCTGAGGTACAGGATAACTGCATTAGTATTGCCTAACGCCGCGACAACAGCTGCTGGTAACTCTGAGGTACAGGATAACTGCATTAGTATTGCCTAACGCCGCGACAACAGCTGCTGGTAACTCTGAGGTACAGGATAACTGCATTAGTATTGCCTAACGCCGCGACAACAGCTGCTGGTAACTCTGAGGTACAGGATAACTGCACTAGTATTGCCTAACGCCGCGACAACAGCTGCTGGTAACTCTGAGGTACAGGATAACTGCATTAGTATTGCCTAACGCCGCGACAACAGCTGCTGGTAACTCTGAGGTACAGGATAACTGCATTAGTATTGCCTAACGCCGCGACAACAGCTGCTGGTAACTCTGAGGTACAGGATAACTGCATTAGTATTGCCTAACGCCGCGACAACAGCTGCTGGTAACTCTGAGGTACAGGATAACTGCATTAGTATTGCCTAACGCCGCGACAACAGCTGCTGGTAACTCTGAGGTACAGGATAACTGCATTAGTATTGCCTAACGCCGCGACAACAGCTGCTGGTAACTCTGAGGTACAGGATAACTGCATTAGTATTGCCTAACGCCGCGACAACAGCTGCTGGTAACTCTGAGGTACAGGATAACTGCATTAGTATTGCCTAACGCCGCGACAACAGGATACTGGGTACAGGATAACTGAGGTACAGGATAACTGAGGTACAGGATAACTGAGGTACAGGCTAACTGAGGTACCGCGACAACAGCTGTCAGGATAACTCTGAGGTACAGGATAACTGCATTGGTATTGCCTAACGCCGCGACAACAGCTGCTGGATAACTCTGAGGTACAGGATAACTGAGGTACAGGATTAACTAAGGTACAGCGATAACTGAGCTACAGGATAACTCTGAGGTACAGGATAACTGATTAGTATTGCCTACGCCGCGACAACTGAGGTACTGGATAACTCTGAGGTACAGGATAACTGATTGGTACAGGCTAACTGAGGTACAGGACAACTGAGGTACAGGATAACTCTGAGGTACAGGATAACTGCATTGGTATTGCCAACGCCGCGACAACAGTGGTACAGGATAACTCTGAGGTACAGGATAACTAGGTATAGGTATTGCCTAACTGAGGTACAGGCCGCGACATAACTGGGTGGTAACTGATAACTGAGGTACAGGATAACTGGGTACAGGATAACTGAGGTACAGGATAACTGAGGTACAGTAACGCCGCGACAACAGCTGCTGGATAACTCTGAGGTACAGGATAACTGCATTAGTATTGCCTAACGCCGCGACAACTAGCTGCTGGTAACTCTGAGGTACAGGATAACTGCACTGGTACAGCATAACGCCGCGACAACAGCTGCTGGTAACTCTGAGGTACAGGATAACTGCATTAGTATTGCCTAACGCCGCGACAACTAGCTGCTGGTAACTCTGAGGTACAGGATAACTGATGGTACAGGCTAACGCCGCGACAACAGCTGCTGGTAACTCTGAGGTACAGGATAACTGCAGGTTAGTATTGCCTTAACGCCGCGACAACTGAGCTGCTGGTAACTCTGAGGTACAGGATAACTGATGGTACAGGATAACTGAGGTACAGGATAACTGAGGTACAGGATAACTCTGAGGTACAGGATAACTGAGGTACAGGATAACTCTGAGGTACAGGATAACTCTGAGGTACAGGATAACTGAGGTACAGGATAACTGAGGTACAGGATAACTGAGGTACAGGATAACTGAGGTACAGGATAACTGAGGTACAGGATAACTGAGGTACAGGATAACTGAGGTACAGGATAACTGAGGTACAGGATAACTGAGGTACAGGATAACTGAGGTACAGGATAACTGAGGTACAGGATAACTGAGGTCGAAGACAGGATAACTGAGGTACAGGATAACTGAGGTACAGGATAACTGAGGTACAGGATAACTGAGGTACAGGATAACTGAGGTACAGGATA
Organism: Ashinkailepas kermadecensis; assembly: GCA_034440615.1. Lineage (NCBI taxonomy): Eukaryota > Metazoa > Arthropoda > Thecostraca > Neolepadidae > Ashinkailepas > Ashinkailepas kermadecensis. The sequence continues at coordinate 91,675 of JAOTOM010003224.1, forward strand.
ACTGAGGTACAGGATAATCTGAGGTACAGGATAACTGAGGTACAGGATAACTGAGGTACAGGATAACTGAGGTACAGGATAACTGAGGTACAGGATAACTGAGGTACAGGATAACTGAGGTACAGGATAACTGCACTAGTATTGCCTGCCCGGTTTTCATGCGATCGTTTATGCTGCGTTGCTCAAAGGACAGCAGTTTGTAACACTGCTTTCAAGTACCACCACAGGCTTTGGAGGGCTCCTTAGACTGGAGGAACGAGCTGTTTTCAAGGGGCATGGCTGGGACTCCTCAAGCTCTCGGTGCACCGAGTAGCGCTACCAAGCGTGGAGTGGCCCGTATCGGGTCCGGGAGTGTGCCTCCGGCTATGATGTTTAGTTGTTGCTGGTCTCACTCTATTTGAAGTGAATTTTGCTGAGGTCCAGCTTATGAAGCCTTGTCATGTTGATGCCATGAATAGATCATCTCGTTCAAGTGGCGTTATAATTATCCGCCGGGCATTATTGCCAACAAGGCTGCTGGCTATTGCTCATGCAGCTGTCATTTGCCAGGTTCTTTGCCACTAGTGGCTTCTACATAGCCGTTGGCGATGGCCACGGGCCATCAACAGCAACAATTTGCCGGGTGGTGCACCGGTGGAGGCCTTCTCTGGTGTGGTGCGCTGGCCTGCTGACCCAGTGGAGATCGGCGCCATAAAGCAGCGATTCTTCGAGCATGCTGGAATCCCAGATGTGGTTGGTGAGTTTCAACTTGTTATATTCAACCACTTGTCAGCGTTCGCAGTTCATCCCCCGCCCGATTTTTGGTTTGTGTAATATAAGTGTTAACTTGCTATTCATTAACAAACTCTGTGCCGGCTGGTACATTGAGGGACGCATAGTTATTGCGTACATGCAATGTCGAAACACCAACAGTATTTAAGAGCCATTCGTCACGACATGAAAAGCTTTCAATGCTCCTTGTCACTATGCTTTGGTGTTTGCTTGCATTATTGGCGGGGGTTTGTCCAATAATGAGTCAAGGCTCATGCAATTGTTTGTTTGTTTTTTGCAATTCCGCATCGGAGAGGGACATTCGAAGGTACGACCGAGCTGTGCTACGCCTCGTTTGTGTGTTCAAAGATTGCAAAAGCACAATGGCAACGGTCCCCACGCGGACAGCAACACGCACGGCAACAACCCACGATGCGGTTGACGGTCACAGCCGAAACACGGTTGTGATGCCCCACCAGGCGGCGCAGTGGCATGGCCCAGTGCGAGCCATGTCACTGCGGTGGCGTAAACGATAGAGCACCACGCGACCGCGCGACGTACTAGATTAGATGGTATTGCTAAATTACTTCTGTCGTGTGTCTTGTCGCACTCAAAAATAGTACTTTTCGCACACTGTGTACCTCCGAATATTTGTCTTCTCAGGCTGTATAGATGGCACATATCTTCGCCTGACCGTCCCGAAGGCGAGCAAACACATCTACATGAACAGGAAGGGCTTCACGTCCATAAACTGCATGGCGGTGGCGGGCTCAGACAGGCAGTTTTACGCGGTCGGCCTGCACTGCGCCGGACGAGTGCACGACGCTCGTGTCCTATCCACTTCGGGCCTGGACGAGCAGTAAGTCCATCGTGAATCCGGATTTTAACTTGTTGATCACATCTGTATTTTAGCTCGTCCTAAAGTTCCCAAATCCTTCGCATGTTTTAAAATTTCGGTTGCAGTCTGTTTCGGGGTGACTCATTGGCCTGCTGTTTGGTGGATACATAACACTACATTTGTATTGCAATGTTTTGGTATGGGTGAACCCGACTGTTGCCTATGCATCATGCAAATCATGAACGGCCATCATGAGCATGGCTGATGATCATATTTTCGCACCAAGCACACAATCACTCTGTACTGAAAACGGGAGCGACTGCACAGCTAAAAATTAATGTAAAGTACAGCTATGTAAACTCAATGCCTTTTTATAGATAAATCCAGTTTTAATTGCATGGTGGTCTACTATGATCACCCCATCTGGATGTGCACCATCCCTCGTTGGCCCCCCTCTCCTTGCATGAATAAGCTTCGGAAGCCCGACCGTGGCTGTGCTAACATGAATTACTTTTGCTTCAGCTTCCGGACAACTGGAGGACCGGCACCGCACGGTCTGCTGCTCGGAGACAGCGCCTACCCACTTACATCATGGTTAATGACACCAGTAGCGGCACCAGCGTCGCGCGCAGAAGAAGCGTAAGTTGTCGGTCAGATTGGATTCATGCATCTCGCAGTGCTGCTGACACCTACTTAATGCCTATGCGGCATGATCTGTCACTGCCAGACACCAGCTAGTGCTCTGCGATTTACCGTTGTGCTGGACACCTGCCTGTCTCTGATCATTGTGTCAGCCACAGGGTGAGCCTACATGATCTACATTACGAGCCATATACTAGTGTAATAATGTCAGACAGGTCATGTACCAACGTTCTGTCGACAGATACAACCTAGCGCATTGCGGCACCCGCGTCACGGTGGAAAATGCCTTCGGCATCCTGAAGCGTCGCTTCCCCTGCATGGCGCTGGGCCTAAGAATGCGACGTATCGCAGAAAGCGTGCGAGTCTTTCGGTGAGTGCAAAGTACACGGTGGAGTGCATTGTCCCTGTCGAACGTCCGCTGTGCCTGTGAATAATCGCCTCCATTATCACACCACGCTGTGTCATACACCGCATGCGGCCGGGTCTGTCCTGCGCAATACTCTTGGCTGCAGCACACTTTATGCATTGCTTTATGCCGCGACAATTTGTTTTGGCACATATCGTGTCCCAGACTAATTGTTAACAGTATCACATGCCCATTTCTGCTATGTTTCAGGGCATGTATAATTTTACATAATATATGTATCCTCGGAGGCGACTTCGGACACTGGCTGGGCTTGGAGGCAGCTCAGGAGGCTGGCGGTGCTGCCCACCCTGGCGACGACGGCGGCGGAGCCGGTGTGGAGGCGGTGTGGAGGCCGTCCTACAGCGTAGAGCTGGCATGGAGCGCCGGGATGCCATCATCCGCCTCTTCGCCTACAGGACACCAGGCGTCCTCACCACACGGCTACCGCACCACCGCACCAGACGACCGTCTGCCGAAGCGCACCACAAGACCGTCAGACGAGGAGCACCACACGACCGACGGCGCTCCTCGGCCGTCGGTTGTGTGGCGCTCCTCGGCCGTCGGTTGTGTGGCGCTCCTCGGCCGTCGGTTGTGTGCGCTCCTCGGCCGTCGGTTGTGTGCGCTCCTCGGCCGTCGGTTGTGTGGCGCTCCTCGGCCGTCGGTTGTGTGCGCTCCTCGGCCGTCGGTCGTGTGCGCTCCTCGGCCGTCGGTTGTGTGCGCTCCTCGGCCGTCGGTCGTGTGCGCTCCTCGGCCGTCGGTTGTGTGGCGCTCCTCGGCCGTCGGTCGTGTGGCGCTCATCGGCCGTCGGTTGTGTGGCGTTCCTCGGCCGTCGGTCGTGTGCGCTCCTCGGCCGTCGGTTGTGTGGCGCTCCTCGGCCGTCGGTTGTGTGCCGCTCCTCGGCCGTCGGTCGTATGCGCTCCTCGGCCGTCGGTTGTGTGCGCTCCTCGGCCGTCGGTCGTGTGCGCTCCTCGGCCGTCGGTTGTGTGGCGCTCCTCGGCCGTCGGTTGTGTGGCGCTCCTCGGCCGTCGGTCGTGTGCGCTCCTCGGCCGTCGGTTGTGTGGCGCTCCTCGGCCGTCGGTTGTGTGGCGCTCCTCGGCCGTCGGTCGTGTGCGCTCCTCGGCCGTCGGTTGTGTGGCGCTCCTCGGCCGTCGGTTGTGTGGCGCTCCTCGGCCGTCGGTTGTGTGGCGCTCCTCGGCCGTCGGTTGTGTGGCGCTCCTCGGCCGTCGGTTGTGTGGCGCTCCTCGGCCGTCGGTTGTGTGCGCTCCTCGGCCGTCGGTTGGGTGGCGCTCCTCGGCCGTCGGTTGTGTGGCGCTCCTCGGCCGTCGGTTGTGTGGCGCTCCTCGGCCGTCGGTTGTGTGCGCTCCTCGGCCGTCGGTTGTGTGCGCTCCTCGGCCGTCGGTTGTGTGCGCTCCTCGGCCGTCGGTTGTGTGGCGTCCTGGTTGCGCTCCTCGGCCGTCGGTTGTGTGGCGCTCCTCGGCCGTCGGTTGTGTGGCGCTCCTCGGCCGTCGGTCGTGTGCGCTCCTCGGCCGTCGGTTGTGTGGCGCTCCTCGGCCGTCGGTTGTGTGGCGCCCCGGGCCTCGGCCGTCGGTTGTGTGGCGCTCCTCGGCCGTCGGTTGTGTGGCGCTCCTCGGCCGTCGGTTGTGTGGCGCTCCTCGGCCGTCGGTCGTGTGCGCTCCTCGGCCGTCGGTCGTGTGGCGCTCCTCGGCCGTCGGTTGTGTGCGCTCCTCGGCCGTCGGTTGTGTGCGCTCCTCGGCCGTCGGTCGTGTGCGCTCCTCGGCCGTCGGTTGTGTGGCGCTCCTCGGCCGTCGGTTGTGTGCGCTCCTCGGCCGTCGGTTGTGTGGCGCTCCTCGGCCGTCGGTTGTGTGGCGCTCCTCGGCCGTCGGTTGTGTGGCGCTCCTCGGCCGTCGGTTGGGTGGCGCTCCTCGGCCGTCGGTCGTGTGCGCTCCTCGGCCGTCGGTTGTGTGCGCTCCTCGGCCGTCGGTTGTGTGGCGCTCCTCGGCCGTCGGTTGTGTGGCGCTCCTCGGCCGTCGGTTGTGTGGCGCTCCTCGGCCGTCGGTTGTGTGCGCTCCTCGGCCGTCGGTTGTGTGGCGCTCCTCGGCCGTCGGTCGTGTGCGCTCCTCGGCCGTCGGTTGTGTGGCGCTCCTCGGCCGTCGGTTGTGTGGCGCTCCTCGGCCGTCGGTTGTGTGGCGCTCCTCGGCCGTCGGTTGGGTGGCGCTCCTCGGCCGTCGGTTGCGTGGCGCTCCTCGGCAGTTTGCGTTTGCGGCTGAACACCGAATACAATTAGAACGCCATGCTCAATGTCTGCCATCTTTCACGCAGCAGCGAACAGCATTGGCAGAGAAATATACAGCACACCCGTTGATAACACCGGAACGAATGAATCACAACCGGACGAGGAAGGGAAAACGCAACGGGCTAGGCATTGCTATGCTTAGGACCTTACATGCGAAGTAGTCGATATCTATAAGTGGTTTCATGAACTGGCCAAATGCGCGTGAAACCTGCGTGCGTTGAGCATCGCAATTTAGAATGACGGCTGGAGAATGAAACCACGTACTGAATGACGTCGGAACTATAGCTGGTTAGAATGTCGACCGCAGCTGCGTTGTCCCCGTAGCTAGTTTGTGTTCCCATTGTTAGCCAGCTTGGCTAATGATGTCAATGCCAAGTGGCAAACGCTTTAAAAGACCCGGTGTTACATGCTCGGTCTTGCTGTGAATTGCAAATCGCAGATGCCGCTTTCCAGCGGTATAGAGAAGTCAGCACCGCCATGTCCACATATATAATACACTTCGAACGGAGGTTGGCAACAAACACGGCAATGCATATGCTCAAAAAGTGATTCTTGATTATGAAATGTGCTCATACCAGTGCTCACTACAGGTACCTACATGAGCGCGGTGAGCTGACCTATATCGTTTGGCATCAGGCTAGGGTCGGCGGCCATGCGCTCCAGAATCCGCCCAGTCATTATATTGCGCACCCTGAGGCGCTCCTCGTCCGTCCTCTCCTCGTCCGGCATTGCTAGCAGGGCCCGATACCGGGCCGCTACAGCTCGTCGGTCGATGCCTTCACCGGATTGACCACGTCGCGGTCTTGGTGCCGGGTGACTAGGCCTCGTGCGTGCAGACACCGGTGTTGACGTTGCTGCTGCTGCAGCAGCCTCCCGGCCACTGCTTTCGGCTACCGCTTCTGGCCGGTTGCAGCTGTTCGCAGCCTGACAGACCTCCTGGCAAGCAGAATAGATCGGCGGCGCGGCGATGCGTGCTGGTACTGGGCCATTGCTGAACACAATGTCCATTTCTGCGGCTGGCACGGCCGCGCCATACCCGTCCACCTCGTCGTCCGACAGACGGCCCCAGTTGTGGAAAGCTCGGCCACCCGGCACGCTCGTCATTTCTTGCTCAGCATCGCGGCCTGTGGAGAAACGCCGTCACGCTGTGGGTTTGCAGCATGCATGTTGGACTGTGCCTCGTGCCTTGGAGGCATGCACGAGTGTGATGAAACGAATATATATATATATATATATATATATATATATATATATATATATATATATATATATATATATATATATATATATATATATATTATATATATATATATATATATGATATAAATAAACATACATAAACCTATATATCAGCTGCGTGGCTCGCGCGCAATACTACTTTTTCATCCTGACAATGACCGTTTCGTTTCGGCAAACTCCCCACCCCCACCCATGACGACAAAAGGACACCAATGAACATGACAAGTACCAACACCACTCGCATGTAGGATGCTGCCGGTCACATCGACACCCACACACACATCCACATAATGACCCATCTACATCAGTTAACGCCACGTTATTATCAGCTCAACGAACATCAATGTTCGCGTAAGAACGCACTCAGATAACATGCTCATTTCGACCATAGCTTGTGCAATATTACAGGATGTTATCTGTGTAAGTACCGTTATCGTGCTTAAATTACCAATGACATCCAGAACAATTTCATCCAGTTCATTCGGGATGCCAGCCGAGGTGCAACCCTGTCCCGTCCGATTTAGCTTACTGAGCTTCTCTGCAAATTAAACAACCGTAAGATACGCTGCCAGCATATACCACAATATGTGAATTGAGCGTGGACGGGGGAGAACCCGGCAGCCAGTCTCCAGGCGGGGCGGGGGTGCGTTTTTCATAATTTGAGCTCAGCCTTTGCTTAAATCGTAGTCATGGGTGGGGGTGGGGGTGGGGGAGGGCTTGGCATGCCCCATTGCCGCCTCCTAACCGGAATCAGCCCTCATGCGTGGACATTGACCATGGTGGAGTAGCGAAGGCAGTGGCGGGCCAACACTGGGGTGAGTGGCAGCGGCGCAGTCAGAGCTTCCATAAGGGGAGGGGGGACACGGTCACTGCCTGAGGCCCTCTCTGAGACGAAAGACGATGGGCCTATTGACTCTGTTGTTGAACAGAGGGCATAAGGCAAGGACGCGTGCCCCATGTGCCCATCTCCTGGCGGCGTCTCTGGCGAGTGTGGGTCATGGCCTCAGATTGGTTTGACGCGGCACCCTTCTCGGAAAGGCATGAGCCGGTAGGCGCTTCGCTTTACGATATCGCCCCCTAAAAGCAATAAACTAACAACAAAATTAAATAACAAATGTGAAACATTGAAAGTCTATCAAATTTAGTGCAATGCACTTCATACATAACCCCAAAATTGGCATTAGAGCATGAGTGCAACAAGAATTGACAAAGATGGGAGTGCTGATGATGGTAAACAGCACACGTCATATGAATCGACATGGCATAATGTTGGTACGCAAGGGGAATGCTGCATTGAGCGCTTGAGAGAAACATCACAATATTCACATTGCCTTACACATGTCATACACACTGCACGCTGATGACTTTAGGGAAATAAATATAACTAAATTCACTTTCACAGCATTTAACCACACTGTATAAGCTTGTCCGTCAGAGGCCTTGATGAGCCACAACATGATGGTAATGTTTATAGCAATGCAGTGATCTCACCTCTGGTTCTTTGGATGGTGTTGTTCACACAGTTTTTCTTAAACTGTTGCATTGACGCACTCGTCTTGCAGAGCCCAAGCTTCTCTGCTTTGGCACGCACCTCTAGCCATGCTGCAGTTCGTTGCTGTTTGCCGCCGGCAGTCTTGAATTATCCATAAAGTTTCTGCCAATGATGCAGACAAAACAAGTCAATTGCCATGCCAAGTCAAGTTGGCATGAAAACAGGCATTACTTGGTAAGTAGGAAGCTGTATGCACCATAAATATGCACCATTCCCCAAACTGCATACTATGGCATATTTTGACAAGATCTCCTTGGAAGTTGGAGCAGCAGTTTGAGAAAGGACAACATGTCTGGGAAGATTTTGACAAATAAAGAAATATTCCATTCACTAGGGTGGCCTTTGTCCCACATTCAGTCAATATGATATTTGAGTTCATGCATAGCTTACAGTGCACTCAAAATATTCACTTTTTTGTAAGAGTTAGGTTATGTTGTGTCCAAAAAGTGGTGACAGCCAGCAACTAATTGCCAAATGAACCTGAGGTAGGTAAGTGGCATTTAAGCTTGACATCAACAGTACATATTTTCTGAGCATTGCCAGGAAATATAAGTTCAACAAGCCATGCTATATACCTATTCACCAGGTGGGTAATACAATTTCTATCCACATAAGTCATTGTGAACAATTTGCACAGTTAATGGTGGCAAACTTGCTTCCGCATCACACACAAATGCAAATGGGAAATTATCACAAGTTTATGATATGGGTAATGTAATGTGTAGAAAGGGACTGTAGATTAGGGGGAGGCAGGGGAGGAGCAAGCTATCCTGTAGCTCTGGCAAAATTTCACATCAATTATATGACATCGCTTGGAAAGAAATTAAGTAAATCATGTTTGCCCCCAACTCTGCAGAGGACCCACCAACTCTTGGTGAAGAAACATCCCCAAAGGTGGGGTGGGGGGGGTGATAACATCTGTTTTAAATGAATTGTTTTCATGTATCACCATATCGTTAATGCTAAACTTGTGCATAAAGTGGTGGGAGCAGTGCCTAGAGTATTTATATCTATACTGTTCGGCATAGCCAGGCTCCCTTGAAAAATTTCAGATTTTAGCATCAAGCACAGTGCAGGTGATGCACAGTAAGAATGGAGTGAAAAACTACAAAATTAGTGCCCGGAGCCCCCTAGCATATTTGAAGTGGCCTCCTTGGGCAATGCACACCATTCCCCAAACTGCATACTATGGCACATTTTCACGAGATCCCCTTGGAAGTTGGAGCAGCAGTTTGAGACAGTACAACATGTTTGGGAAGATATTGACAATATTGGCAGATTTATAATTATGTTGAGTCTTTGAACTTTTGGGCAGCTTCATGCAGATATGGGGAAGATATGCAGATGTGCAGAAACACCTATTGCGAAGAAAGAAGTATAATCAGTTTGTGACACAAATGAGGTTTGGGGTGGGGGAATTCTGCCCAAAATGGTGCAGTTCAATGGTGCAAATATCCCATTTGGGGAAGTATCTTATCTGCCCCAAGCATCCCGTTCATGCCGGCCACAGGCTGCAGTCTGGCCCATGACTAATGGAAATGTTTACATCCTTAAGGAGACGCATGAGCATAAAAAGCTCTTTCTTCGTGGCAGAAGACTCGGCGTGCTTCATATCTTGCCCTTCAGACTTCAAATTGTGCAAATAATCACGAATAATCTGTTGTATCCACCGCAATTACAGCCGACGGAACGAACTTTCCAGCGTCAGTGACGATTTCCGGTAGGAATCCACCGCTTTTGAAGTAAAAATGGAATGTTCTTGGTGTTAATCACACAAAAATGATAGATTATAAACCATATACTGCAAATATAACAAAAATTGCATGATAAACATATCACTGAAGGATTTTTCTAACGTAGGTTTTTATTTTGTTGATATATCAACCAATGAAGCCTACGAGTTTCTTGTCGTAAAGTTCTAGTGCGAATGACGTCATAAACTGTGTCTTCTATTTTGGGCAAACAAAATACAGGCAAGTGGAGAATAGACGACAAGGTTTGACGCTACGGCGTCTATTTTATAATAATGGGAAGGGTGTCGTTATTTTTTCACCGTCTGTATTTTATTTGCAGTCAGTCACGGCATTAAAAAAATGTTATAATAACGGCTACTGCTGGTCGCAAGTTTTCAACGTGTAAGGCCAGGCATGGCGTCGATTGGGTAAGGTTAGGCAAGTTGGCCATTGATACCTGAATTCAGTCATGGGACAGCACAGAAACCCAGGGAAAAATTCACCGCCCAGTGTTGCCGAGCCTGAAGGGCAGTAACGAAAATAGATACAAGTTATGCAATCAGGAGAGTCGCGTTAGCCATTTTCAAGTTGTACCTTGGAACGGGTAATTCAAATGTAATGACTATTTGAACCAATAGTGACATTCGGAAGTAAGACCCGCTAAATGTTTGCGTAACACTGGAGGGGAGAAAGTGTGGGCCACCTGGTTTTAGGGTCTGTTCCTGACACTGCTCCAAAAAAAAGAGTAGAGCAACTTGGAGCTCCAAGTGGCTCTACTCTTTTTTTGGAGCAGGTTCAGGAACAGACCCAAAGCGTTCCGCAAATGTATCTTCAGCGCCACATTTGTGCTACTCCAAGCTGCTCCAAGCTGCCCCTGCTCTCGGCCGGAGTAAGTTGGAGTAAGTTGGAGCTACTCCGTTCTGCTCCGAAAACGCACGGGAACACGGAGCAGCTACTCCAAGTTGCTCGGAGCAGCTTGAAGCAGGTTCAGGAACAGACCCTTAGTATGGATCGAATGCATGTGTGCGAATGACCGGAGCGAATGATGGTCGTGAATGAAAGGTCCGCGTGAATGAAAAGTGGGTAATTTAAGGACCAGCGCAGATTGGTGGAAACTCAGCGCAAATGTTTAGCGGTCAGAAAACATCACTGTCAAAATTGTTCCCAGGAAATCACCCGCGCCCAGCTTCCATCTGGCTGCCCTGAGAACGGCGAATTTGTGTGTGTGGGGGGAGTAGTGGGTGGTGGATGTGTCGTGATATATGGTGGTACTTACATGGGTGGGTCTCTTAAATGGATGAGCGCCGGCGGCGGTGGCAGTACCAATGTTGTTTACCTATGTATCATTTCCTTCCACCATCGTCACCCCAAGTCCACAACCCCTCCTCGCTACATGACCAGCCGGGCGCACTCACGGGCGTATGTGATGTGGAAAGGAGCCTGGTCTCGCATATATAAATTCGCATAGTGGTGGCGGACTGCAGCAGGGTTGGTAGGACGATGGAGCGGTTGAAGTGGTGGGCAAAAGAGGGCAACGGCAACCATGCAGCCTGCCCACCGACAGACGACCGCAGTCGCCCGCACAGCGACCCACCACCCAGCCGTGCCTCGAACCGCCCCGACACCGGCCCGACACCGGCCCGACACCGGCCCGACACCGCCCCAACACCGGCCCTACACCGGCCCGACACCGGCCCTACACCGCCCCGACACCGGCCCGACACCGGCCCGACACCGGCCCTACACCGGCCCGACACCGGCCCTACACCACCCCGACACCGGCCCGACACCGGCCCGACACCGGCCCAACACCGGCCCGACACCGGCCCGACACCGGCCCGACACCGGCCCGACACCGCCCCGACACCGGCCCGACACCGGCCCTACACCGGCCCGACACCGCCCCTACACCGGCCCGACACCGGCCCGACACCGCCCCGACACCGGCCCGACACCGCCCCGACACCGCCCCGACACCGGCCCGACACCGGCCCTACACCGGCCCGACACCGGCCCGACACCGCCCCGACACCGGCCCGACACCGGCCCTACACCGGCCCGACACCAGCCCCGACACCGGCCCGACACCGGCCCGACACCGGCCCGACACCGGCCCGACACCGGCCCGACACCAGCCCCGACACCGCCCCGACACCGGCCCGACACCGCCCCGACACCGGCCCGACACCGGCCCGACACCGCCCCGACACCGCCCCGACACCGGCCCGACACCGGCTCTACACCGGCCCGACACCGGCCCGACACCGCCCCGACACCGGCCCGACACCGCCCCGACACCGCCCCGACACCGGCCCGACTCGGCCCAACACCGGCCCTACACCGGCCCAACACCGGCCCGACACCGGCCCGACACCGGCCCGACACCGGCCCGACACCGGCCCGACACCGGCCCAACACCGGCCCGACACCGGCCCAACACCGGCCCGACACCGGCCCAACACCGGCCCGACACCGGCCCTACACCGGCCCGACACCGGCCCGACACCGGCCCGACACCGCCCCTACACCGGCCCGACACTGGCCCGACACCGGTCCGACACCGGCCCGACACCGGCCCTACACCGGCCCGACACCACCCAGCCCGGCGTGGCCCGGACACCCCTACACAAGCTGCTTCCATGCCACAGAAACATATCATAGAAGCAGTATGCCATAGGCGATCACGGGCAGAGGTGTTAGTTATTTGGGCTTTAGGGCGCTTCGCGGGCAGAGGTGCAAAACTGTGCCAATCGGATGCCCTCGTTTGATACCAAAGGACAGCTTTCCGACCCTATCATATGCCGCCCTACCTAATGACCTAGTGCATGTACCTCTTTATGCGTACATTCCAGCGCATAGTACCGCCACTGAAGATGCAGATCACTACATAATTACTCTTGGGAGTGCAACATTGATTTTCCTCATTCATTGATGTATTGATGTAAATAAATATAATATAGATGCACAAAGATTGAGTGCATTGGCTAAGTTGCAAATCCGATTCAATCATGGGTCATGTTTCCGCAAATTTCTGAATTTTGGCACGGTGGTTTCAAGGCTTCCCCACAAAATCTGTCCTGAAGATTACATTAGACAATGATTTTTCAGTGCATGCAATGACAACAAACAATCAATAAGCAGCAAGCAATCTTCTCCACAATGAATTGTTCCTCAAAACATGGTAAATGTCCACCCCCTCCCCGCAAAAACAGCACATTTGATAGTGTTTTGTTAGCTATGCATACCAGATAACATAGCCAAATGCATCAAACCCATGTTAGTTTCTCAGGCCCATTAGTCTGTATTAGCTGTTAAGAAGGGCACACAGTACACATTGATTCGGTAATGAAGGGGAAGTGAGCAACACCATGGAAGGAATTGCCAACTAAACAAGCTTGTTGCTGGAGTAACCTTGAAGTAGCTTCAAGGTTACTGGAGTAACCTTGAAGTAGCCAGCAGACATGAATCCCAAAATTTATAAGAATTCCAAGAAGAATCAGTACCTCCCTTCCCTTGTGCTTTCAAGTCCCATTGGCTAAATATTGGTCAGCAATGCTGCAAAGCCTGTGACATTTGTCTCAATATATTTCAAATTACAATTACAGTCTTCAAATTTCAAATTACATACATGCCACATTCATTGCCCTTTATGCTTCTATTTGGCTCAGTTTCCATAATTGTGTGCTTCCATTACCATAACTTCGGTGCTTCCATTTATTTGCAATCCCAAATACTGTTTGCATGCGGTGTTTAACCTCCACATCCACTTCATGTGTACAAGCCTGTTTCCATGCCAACCCATCCAATGCAGTGTAACACGTGACCACTCATTTCCTGTAAAAATGCTTACTTTTCAGTTGGCAGGCAAAATAACACCAAACAAGCGGCCTTGAGTTAGGTGACATAGCATAAAGAATAATGTTAAGGGAAGAATACAATACAACATAACCTACCCTAACCTAACCTCCCATGCAGGCAATTTTTTGGTAAGAAAGGAAATTCCAAACAATTTTGTTCCCAAGACTTTTCAAATACAAAATACCCTAACCTAACCTAATCTAACTTAGCCTAACCTGTTTTTGAGGAAAAGGATCCAAATGTCTTTTGAGAAGACGAGTAGTCTGGATGTAAGTTGCCCGTCTCACAATCGGAAGATTGTGGGTTCGAGTCTCACCTGTCGCTACTCTTCGCCCGCGACCAATCGGCGTGAGAGATTGGCGACGCTACATGACACAACGGGCGACGTGTCGTAAAACCAATAACCACCAAATGTAGTTTGAGAAATGTTTTGATATGTTAAATTTTCCAAGCTAACATATCCCCTTGGTTTGGCTTATGGAGTTAAATTGTGTGGAAAACTTGTCTTGTGAAAACTTTAAAACACAATAATGCTTCCAAAGGCTGTTTCTTGCATTATGTTCCTAGCGAACTGAAAAGCAAGCATTTACAAAAGAAAGGAGTGATCACATTTGTTTAAGTATGTTAAATAAACATGGTATTCAAACACTATTGTCTGTAAAACTCAAGAACAACCTGAAATGCAAATTTACCTTCATTGGTAGGTTAGGTTGCTGTTCTTACTTCCCAGCTGCTTGTCCAAGAAAAGTACATGATAGATGCATGGTTAGTTCATTATTTGAGTTCAAGGGTGCTTCTGCCAAAGTTAGAAGTATGGCTAAGTGCCATAAAAGACATTGGTTTTGATATGTTGGTAACCTTTCTGAAAAAATTGACACCGAGACTGATATATAAACCATCTGGAGAGGTGAAATTCGTACCTATCCTGGTTGGATCCACACATTTTTTTATCAGGGGGTGCGCTTGTTCTCGAAGGGCATCATTTCTACAAATGATGGTACGAGAATGAAAGAACGAATATGGTATAAGCTTGACAATATAACCAAAATTTACATAAGCCAGGGAGATTAAGCGGTAAATTTGTCTTAAAAGTTTTTTTATTTCTTTGGAATACGATGTTTATGAATGTGACTAAGATGATGGGACCACTTATTTTCTGTGCAAATAAGTGGAATAAAACTGGGAATTTTGTTAATAAAGAAAAAATCACCACAAAATTTCATTTGTATAGAAAATAAGTGGTCCCATCATCTTAGTCACCATCATAAACATGGCATTCTGAAGGAAAAAAATCCTAAAAATCAAAAACCACCTTTTAAGACAGTAATACTGGTTAAGCAACACAGATTAAGATAGGTGCCAAGCTTAATGAGCATCCCATCACCTCTCTTTAATTAAATACAATACCAGGTATTATTGCAATTTAAGGTAACCACGAGACAAGATTTACACATATTTTACCTCCATGAAGCATACAAAAGGGTCAGGTTTGGCTAAGTCAGGTTATGTTAGGGTTAGGTAGGGTTAGGTGTTAGGGTTGTAAGTTATAATAATTTTCAATTCTTTTTTTTCTCAAATTTTTCCAGTGAAAATGAGCTTTTTGTTCGTTCAGAAATCGTTCAGGCTGGCTTAGGTTAGGTTGGATTTTATAAGTTTAAATTTTGTTAAGGAACAAAAACTGTTCGGAAATTTGTAATTACAGAAAATAACTTGCTTCTTGCATGGATGGCCAGGCTAGGTTAGGTCAGGTTATGTTACATTATTTTTTCTTCATTTTGAACATTACATTTGATGCTACACTACTCAACCGCAAGCCCCTTTTTGGGTATTATTTCGCCTCCCAACTGAAAAGTATGCATTTGCAGAGGAAATACGTAGTCACATCAAGTTCAGCACAATCATGAACATTGCATTATACAAATTCCAAGAAATCAGAAAATACCTTAAACTGGAAACATACCCAATATCCTTCCTTTGTTCATTAAGTACAATTACGCAAGGACAAGGTTTCTTTTACAGGCCGGGACACTTCCCTTTGCTGGTATTATTGCAGTTCGAGGTAACCACGAGACAAGTCTTACACACATTTTATCTCCATGAAGCATACAAAGGGTTTGGTTAAGTTAGGTTAGGCTTTTGTTGTAAGTTAGTACAATTTAAGAAAAGGAAATTTTAACAATTTTTTCCAAAAATCATTCAGGCTGGCTTAGGTTAGTATATGCAAGGTTAGGTTTTTAAGTTGAAATTTTTGAGACAAAAATTATGTGGAAATTTTCAATTTAAAAAAAAATCGTTTCTTGCATGGAAGGTTAGGCTAGGCAAGGTAAGGTTACGTTACATCATTCTTTCTTCATTTTGAACATTACTTTTTATGCCATGCAACCCAACTCCAAGCCCCTGTTTGGGTGTTGTTTTGCCTACAAGCAGAAAAGTATGCATTTGCAGAGGAAATGAGTGTTTAGATCATGTTCAGCACATTCACAAACATTGCATTAAAAAGAAATTACAAGAAATCAGCAATTACCTTAAACTGCACATTTATCCCTTTGCCTGTGGGTGCATGGGCATTACTGCATAGTGCATAGCATCCCTACATACTAAGCGAAATTACCACCTATAACGTGTTGTCTCACCTCAGGAACTGGTGCCGAACTTGAAAATCTTCCATTAGGCTCGAAGCCAGTGTCCAGTATGAGGAGAGGCATTCCAGGGTCTACCTACTCTTCCTTGGTGACGCGCAAGTGTGGCGCATGCCATTAAAGGCGCAGTTCGCGTAGCCACACCGGACTTTTTCCTCGATAATTTTACAGAGGACATATTGGTGCCTTCCTCCAT
This sequence comes from Ashinkailepas kermadecensis, assembly GCA_034440615.1. Classification (NCBI taxonomy): domain Eukaryota; kingdom Metazoa; phylum Arthropoda; class Thecostraca; family Neolepadidae; genus Ashinkailepas; species Ashinkailepas kermadecensis. The sequence continues at coordinate 107,821 of JAOTOM010003224.1, forward strand.
ATGCACTTTCAGGTAACAAGCATTGCACGGCCCTCGCTAATCACCCGACAAACCAAAAGCAGAACATGTTATCATATTCAAAAATGGCATGCTTTTGGGTGATAGTGCTGAAATGAAGCCATGTGCATAGGGTCATAAGAAACTGTAGCCAACTGTGGATATGGACACCGGGCGGCGGCCAACTGTGGATATGGACACCGGGCGGCGGCCAACTGTGGATATGGACACCGAGCCGCGGCCAACTGTGGATATGGACACCGGGCGGCGGCCAACTGTGGATATGGACACCGGGCGGCGGCCAACTGTGGATATGGACACCGAGCCGCGGCCAACTGTGGATATGGACACCGGGCGGCGGCCAACTGTGGATATGGACACCGGGCGGCGGCCAACTGTGGATATGGACTCCGGGCGGCGGCCAACTGTGGATATGGACTCCGGGCGGCGGCCAACTGTGGATATGGACACCGAGCGGCGGCCAACTGTGGATATGGACACCGGGCGGCGGCCAACTGTGGGTATGGACTCCGGGCGGCGACTAGCTGTGGATATGGACACCGGGCGGCGGCCAACTGTGGATATGGACACCGGGCGGCGGCCAGCTGTGGATATGGACACCGGGCGGCGGCCAGCTGTGGATATGGACACCGGGCGGCGGCCAACTGTGGATATGGACACCGGGCGGCGGCCAGCTGTGGATAAGTACACTGGGGGTTTGAGTGGAACTTTGTTGGCGCGGCCGCTGCCGCGGCCGGCTTTCCCAGGAAGTTCAACAGTGTGGAAAGTGTTGAGCATTCGGGACCCTGTGTGGAAGGTCGGTTGGATCAAAATCGCGCGAATTCGTGGCGGCTGGTGGATTTAGTTTGCAGTTCAATGATTTTTAAGCACGTAATTGAAACGAGACAAGAAAAGCAGCCTGGAGATCGGTCCAACAATGAATGTGATTTTGTAATTGCATTGCATACACTGGAGCTAGACCAATACATTATGGTTCGTTTGAGGCTAACATGGACAGATGCAATGTAATTAATGGATACCTCTGCGTTAAGCTTCATGAGCGACATAATACCAGTGGCGCCGCTCTGGTGGTGGGTTTGTGAAGGAACACTACCAGAGTGGGTTTGCTACGATTAATGCTACATTCTAGTTTCTAGAGGACGTGGAAGTAATTTCCAATCATCAAATTTGAACAACATTGAAGCGGGCTCTCTTATGATGCGTAGTTAGTTGTGTTATCAAATCATTTCACCCTGTCACTTTGCCCTCAAAGTGAAATTGGACTAATTGGCCACTCAACGTCTTTCGTCGAGGCGCCCTAAAACCCAAACAACTAACTAGCCACTTAACATCTAGTAATAAAACGCGTCACACATCTTCGGTGTGATGCGCTGACAATGTCCAATGTTCTTAACTAAACGAAAATCGAACTTGCTACATTTTGGGATCATCTTAAATAATTTCCATGAAGTTTTAACCCTGTCGTTTTTGCACTGAAATCCAGGATTTGTGTCCCAAATTATCACAATGTATTATTTTACATTGCATATCAGATGTCCTATATTAGCGAATTAAATTCCAAATGGTCTCAAATAAACCGGCATAAAATCAGCTGCCTTCTGATGCCGTACTCAACTTCTTTTATCGATATCTAACCCTGTCATCTTTCACCTTTTGACATGAAGCTTTCAAGCATCATTGAGGTTTTGGCATGGCTCGATGTACGTCAAGCGCCGGTAGTTGCTGCCCAGAGGATCAGTATGGCCGCCGAGTGGCGGCACGACAACAATAAAGTTCCAGCCTTGATCAATACGAAGCAACATCGGCTCCGCCAGGCCAAAGTTGTGTAGGAGAAATTCACGGTTGTAGATACATCCACTCCTTTCAACGCCCATAAGCGCAATGGTCTTAAGCAAAATCGAGCGAACCTGTCGTCCTGAACCACAATGGTGGCGGAAATCATGCTAGGCACATCGTCCATTGCTTCAAATATGAAAATATGCCTGTAACTTTGGCATTGGGGCCCGTTAACGTTCAGGGAATGGTCCCGCGCCCAGCCATGTCATGAATGACTGGGCGGTCGGCGGCGGGGCGGTCGGCGGCGGGCCGCGGGCGACGCCGCCGGTAGTCCGCGGATGAAAATCAGAAAACATTTCCAGAAGATAATATGCAAAGTAACAATATGCGCAATATATCACTGTAAGTGGCAATTAATTTGACGTCTGAAGGCAGGCTAACACTAATAAATGTACTTCGCATCATATTTTATGGAGACAGTCTCTTAAATTGTAACTATATTCTTCGCGAACGCACTAGTGAGGATCCGGGTGCGTTTGTCGCGTGCGCATATTTCTGAGTTTTTGAATGGCATCAGGAACCTGCCTGCATTCTTTCTTTACTGGAGGTCCCCCGATCTCCGCATTAACATTGCGTCTGGCGCCTAATGGATTCATTTGAAGGATTTATGGTGCATGTAAAATGATTTGCTGTTTTTGCGGTCGTAACTAGCACAAAGTTGAATGGCTTGGTGGTAGGTATATAGTGCAAAGATGGATGATATGGAGATGATGAATGGTGGAACAAAGTCATTTCTAGTGTTTTCAGGACCGTACATCAGCGAACAACTAGACTGAGATAAGCATAAACAATACTGTACCTATTCCCAGAGATAGACTACGAAAAGTTCATTTAATATCTGGTTATCACACGGGCGAGCAGAGGGCCCAGCTCCTGTCCTGGCAGCCTACGCGGCGTCGGGGCCATATCATAACATCCAAGGTTCATCTACTACCAAAGTTCCTAACGTTCAAAGCTCACAACGTCCAAGGATCATAACGTGCGATAAGCGAAATAAGTGCAGATGTCTGTATTGGGTGCGTTCACAATGTCAAAATGCATAGCGTCCAACGATCCAACGTCCAAACTGTCCGCAAATGGAGTGTTCATATTCTCCAAATTTCATTCACCTTCAAAGGATCATGAAGTCCAAAAATAGTTCCCCAATAGTCCGCTAGAAGAACCGTTCAAACCACTGGCAGTGTAATCTTGTCCCTGCATCTCCGCTTTCTGTCAGCAGGTGACAGCAGGGTACGGGTTGCGCACCTGCAGCTTCTTGGATGTGCTGCCAAGTGTGGTCTGGAGATCTCTTCCGTTTTTTTTTTAAAGACATTGCTGTTGTTCCAAACGCTCGGGTGCGACATCTCTGAACGTGCATCGAACTATCAGCGGATCGGTATTTAAGGGTGATGTTTTGTTTCCGACAGTGTTCCCTAACTTAAGGGCGAAGCCGGGTATCTAAAGTTGGTTAAGCTCAGTGTCGCTCAATCGCTCCGTTGCTTATAGCAGCAACAATAATAGTAATAAGCAGGCAAACAAAAATTCAGGATGGATACAATGAATAATCTGCTTTTAAAATACTACAATTTTATACCTATGATTATGCATATATATATATATATATATATATATATATATATATATATATATATATATATATATATATATATATATATATATATATATATATATATTATATATATATATATATTTATATATATAAATATATATATATATATATATATATATATATATATATATATATATATATATATAAATATATATATATATATATATATATTTATAAATATATATATATATATGTGCGTGTGTGTGTGTATAGTGTGTGTGTGTGTGTGTGTGTGTGTTATTAGTTAATTGGACAAGTAAATTACAGAGGATAATCGCACAAGATGATATATTCGAAAAATGAACACCAACGTTTCGGCTTTATTCCTTCATCACGGTGACAAGTACGATATTTAAATTTAAAAAAGTATATGAAACAGTGTGTTGAATTTTTCAATCCACACTTGACACTACACTGTAAAAAAAAGATTAGCACCCCTTTGGTGCTATTTCAAATGTCAAATTCCAGCACCACAGAGCTGCTTGAATTAAGTACCTTTCTGGAGTTGGCATCACTTCGCAAAATTTAAAGTGCTAAATATAAACATGGTGCTTATATCTAGCGCCTCTTTATTCGGCTATATTTAGTAGCATGGTACTTGAAATGAGCACCCATGGGGTGCGTGCGCTTTAGCACCCCCAGGGTGCTAGTTTTTGCTCACGCCAAAAACCAGCACCTCCTGGGTACGGTTCGCCTATGGTGCTAGCATATCTAGCTGCTAGGGGACACGCGCGGACACGCTACTGCTAGCGCTTCGGTTGCCCCTAGCGGCGGAAGTTCGAACTGTAATCATGCCATCGAGTCGTATAGCGGCCGCGGCTGCCAGATGCTAAATCATGAAGATAATTGTCAAAACCAAAGAAAGTATGCTATCTCGAGATTTTTCCACACCTGTGCTGGATACATTCATCATTTCTGCATCAGCTGATACAACTTAGACTCAAGTATAATGGCCGTTAGTAATCGTCAATTTTGTTTTAAAGTTGACATGTTCCCATGTTTCCGTATACCTTTAGCATGGGGAACGCCAGAAGCTTTATGTGGTCGCATGTTAAATTTGATATTTTGATCAAACGATGGTACTAACTAAAAATGCCCCCTGAACTTCCTCAGAATTTATCACTCGTTTCATGAAGGTATTCCTGATCAACTGACACTGCCCTATACATCGTCAATTTGCTTAAAGATCAAATAGCATCGCAAGTATGTCTTTAAGTGAGGACAGTGTCAATTTCTTGCAGATAATAAGGGCCCTGGTGTATAATAAAACTATTTTAACAACACTAATGTTTTTAAAAATCTTCAAATTTTCTTTAAAAACACATTTTTTAACACAAACACAAAAACACATTTGTATCCATCTTTCAAGATTATTCTCTTCCATTAAAAGTTAGGCTAGGTTAGTCAACTATGTGGCTTTTTCCATTTACTTAACATTATTTGGTATGCTATATGACCCAACCCTAAGCTCATCTTTTGGTGTTACTTTGTCTGCCAACTGAGAAACAAAAACTGCAAAGGAAATGAGTGGTACGATCATGCTAACTACCTTTCTAAATATGACATTGGGAAAAATCCAAGAGGCACAAAATGACTTGAAAGGAAAAATACATATTTACAATAATCATATACATCATAGGTATTGTGACTTGCAATTTTGAGTATTTATTCCTTGTGAATTAATTAGCAGGACCAATGAACTATGGAGTTAAATGATAACATATACTCTTAAATGTTATGAGGATGAATGATCGAAACCTGGTTGAAACATCTCAAGCCAATGCAACACAGAATACCAAACAGTTCTTGATTTGTGTTTTCATTTGCTCAAAAACCACAGTTTTCAACTACATTTTACAGAATAAGATTATATGTCCATTGAACACAAACTCACTTTGTTACACAGCAGATAGATCCTTTGTCCAAAGATGCATGACCATGTTTCACCAAATACATCCCAGCTCAGGATTGCAGGCACCTACCTGTCAAACTGCATTGTCCCAGACCACTCATATGCTACGGTAAGACAAAACTTTGGTAAATTTGTGCATTAGAGTAATGTTTATATGCTTGGAATTTTTGCAAATGCAATGTTTGTTACAATGATTAAGATAATGTGACCACTCATTTCCTGTGCAAATACTTACTCTTCAGTTGACAAGCAAAATCATACCAAGCAAGAGCTTTGATTCAGATAATTCAACATAAAATGCGTGTTAAAGTGAGCTATCATAACATAGCCTGAGAAAGCCTAAATAGCATACAACCTAACAAGCCCAATAATGTAACCTAAGGTAACCTAACCAAGTTTAATCTCCCTTTCAGGAAAATAAACTAAGAAAAAGAAAAATATGAAAACATTGCGTTTTTTCAAGATTGTCCAAATTAATAAAGCCTAACACAGCCCAACCAAACCTAGCCTAACCTGCCCTTGAGATGAAAGATTCCTCCAAAATTGAGTTTATTGAACTTTAAAAGATATTCACAAGGGAAGTCTACCACTGTCCATAAAGCAAACAAAGGTATGAGGTTTGGTTAGGTTAAGTTTTCTAATTTGGAAAATCTGTATTTTTGTATTCAACAAAAACCTTTTTTTCTCTTCTATAACAGGTTAGGCTAGGTTCTTAAATTGAAAAAAAATGTTCAGAAGAAAATTCATCAAAGGTAGTCTTGCCATTTATCGAAATACTTGATGTCTTGGAAATAATTTTTGCAGTGCAATGCTTATGAATGTGCTTAACATGACGTGACCACTTATTTCCTCTGCAAATGCATACTTTTCAGTCAGGATGCGAAATACAGGCCAGAAAGGGGGTGCTGAGTTCAGCAATATATCATATAACATAATATTCAGCAAGTAACATTGAAAATACAGAAAAAATGTAACATAACCGAAAATAATTTAGCCTAATCTTCCATGCAAGAAAGGAATTTTTAAACATTAAATTTCTGGACAACTTTATTGGCAAACATTTTCAGTGTAAAAACCTAACCTAGCTAACCTAGCCTGAACAGTTTTTGAAGAAAACTGCATGCTTCATGGAGGTGAAATGTGTGTAAAACTTGTCATGGTTACCTTAAACTGCAATAATACCATTTTGTTAATAGCATGTTTAAGATGATTTGGGCTTTAGGGCACATAAGCTGCATTGGTGACATAGCTTTTAAGATTATTTCTTCTGACAAGAGGTTAGGCTGGGTTAGGTTAAGTTATGTTCCCATTTCTTTCCTAATGTCATTATTCTTAGAATATTACCCAACTCAAAGCCCATTTATTGCCTGCCTTGTGAAATGTAAGCATTTATGGAAGAAATTATTGGTCATCCAAAAAAAAGTGAAAAAAATCATCTGCAGAATTTTCCACAGCAAAAACGTAATATAACTGAAGCTAGCAAAACATATCCCTGTTTTCTTTATGGAGTTAAAATACGTGGAAGACATGTGCTGCGAATACCTTAAAGCACAGAAATACTGGAATTTTTGCCTTCTTGCAGCAAATGATTTGTATTAAATTTCACCATGGTGTGTAGGTATATTGCCACAATTTTGCAAGACAAACAACAAGCCTGGGCACATCATTTGCATGTGGCATCCAAATCAAACAAATCTGAACACAGCTTCAGAACTTGAACATGTAGGTATCCAGACAGGGAATGCTTATCCAACAAACCTACATTCAAATACTGGGATTGTAAGATGAATGGTGCCTATCCCCAGATTGATCATAAGTATGGTCAATTTTGAATGTTTAAACATTTCTGTAATGATTCTGAGATGTTGTGATATTTGGGGAAATTTCTCACTATATTATTTGGCAGTTCGCAAATGTAATATAATATAAAACACATGGCCAGGTACATTTATCCTTCAGGCATCCCCCGCTGTGAAAGTAAATGCAATATTACAAGGTTTGTATCCCCGTTTCCATCCGCAAATACTGATACAGCTAATGTCATCAGTATCAAAGGTGTAACTCATAAATGTTATTGTTTTGGACTGAAGTGGTCATATTTCCATATTACCTAGCCTACAGCAAAATGAATATGATGCCATCAAGCTTCATTCTGGGACGAAAGCGTAAACAATTTGTCATGCGCCGATAATTGCGCCAAAAGCGCCACTATGCCCACCGAATCAAGAATATTTTCACAAGAAATTGCGCGTGCGCAGAACGGATGTCCGCTTCTAACACTAGTATGTCCCCTACCGCACCCATTGGGTGCTAAAACCGAAATTGGACTCCTTGATAGTAGCGTACGGGTGTTGCTGACTTACGGTATTTATACGGACGGAGTACTTATTTTGCTACATGCTAGCGTCCGATACTAATCTTAATTATTACAGCGAACAGGATGCTTACAGGCGATATACCCTTTTAATGCATTCGTATGCGAATAGCAATGCAAAGGAATACGTATTTCCTACTTTGTAAATAGCAAAGGAGGACATGCACATATATATATATATATATATATATATATATTATATTTTTATATATATATATATATATATAGAAGCAAATTTAGTATGTATTACAGTGAAGTACATGAACAGCAAAAATATTAGAGGTTTCTTTAATTTAAATCTCAAATTTTGCAACTAAAAACCTAATCTCATGTAGCCTAACCCAGTTGATTGCTTCATGAAGGAAAATGTGTAGAATATTTTTATCATGGACATCTTAAATGACAATAATACCAAGTAAACCAACGAAACCTAACCCCGACAATGTATTGTATTTGCTATGCAAGCTCCACATTTATCACAGTTCAGTCTTACATGGCACAATGCTAGTCTTGAATAAACGGTGACGTAAAGAGCAGATCCATTGGCTCCATGGCTACATAATTATGAACAAACAAAATCCATAATAATGTCATACAGTCATAGCGTGTTAAAACATAAAAAAGCCCCAGTGGCCCATCTCGGTTAAGCCTATACAATTATGTGGTAGCAACAATTGGTGGTGATATTTCAGACTTTGCTATACCCAGGATAATCCAGGATAATATATCCTTTATTTCAGCTAATAAATTCTGAGCAGCACAATAAACCACCCAAAAGCCATTTTCTGATAAATGACTTTGGGGGGCCCACAGAATAGGCTGCAACTGGCATAGCCTACTCAGCTTTTCAGGATTAATAATGATGAATAATGATGCGAAAAATTACATTTTAGCTTGTTTGTCCCATGGCAATAACGTATATGCCTTGATAAGCATGCCAGGTATTATGTGTTTTCAAGCTCAGGTATGTTAGTGATTGTAGCTTGAGGTTGGATCAACTTCGTAAGTCATCCAGCGCCCGTAATTTCAGGGGCGTATGCAGCGAGGTTGGCAAGATGCTGACATAATCATATTGATACCAGGGATGTGGAAAAACATTTGCTGTGAAGACACACCCACCTTGTGCAGACTATGACAGGCATGTGATTCTGGATCCAGAGGTTCTCTTGATCCCAGAGAGACTTCTCTTCTTCGCTTCAATCTTGCCGCACGACTGCACCGATCCGCACGCAATCGAATCTCAAACCAAAATGGCCGATTGTTCGCGCAGTTTTTTCGTTAAGCAGCGTTAAGGTGGTAATATTCCTGCCATTTTTCTACGCTGCTTATTTTAACTACCCAACTGCTAACTGTAGGCAGCCATAGAGTGCTCAAACTCCCGCCAAAAACACGGACCGTAACAGTGCTAGATATAAGCAGTTGCATTATTCTGGACTGCTTGGCACAACACTCATGGCTGCTAAGATCAAGCATCCTCATTCTTGCCGTCTAGCATCTGCAGGCTAGAATTAGCCCCCTCCAGCCGAATAGTACATATGGTGCTTGTTGCTAGCATCCTTATGCTTGTTACTAGCATCCTTAGGGAAAGCTTGTTAGTGGCATTCCTGTTAGGGGCTAGTAACAAGCATTCCTTAGGGAATGCTTGTTACTAGCATCCTTAGCATCCACCGCAGGATGCGTTGTTTGAAGGAGTCACTTAGCATGCAATTAGCAGCAAAAGTGCTAATCATTTTTTACAGTGTACATCAACAACCTACCACAGGTTGGCGAAAGACATACAGACGAAATATCCAAAAGCACATGCACACAAATGTAAGAGTGTCAATCAGTCGTTGGTAATCACCATCCAGTTCGTAGTCAACAAGGAGAATGTGCATATCGTGTCGGCATAACATTACTATAGGGTGTTATTATCTTTTGTGACCTAAATGTGTGTGTGCAAGTGTGCTGTACATCTATGTGTGCGCGCGCGTGTGTGTATGTGTGTGTGTGTATTTATGTTAGTGTTTGTGGGTGTAAGTGTAGGTGCATTTGTGCAGTGTGTCTGTATGTGTGTGCCTACCCCACCCCTGTCCCCTCTTTATTTATCACCCTTCCCTTGATCATGATTGCTACGATGTGGGGTAATTTTATGAATCCCGAAGATGAGTTGATGCAGTCTTCTGTAACTATGTGCGCCGCCTCCACTGCTTTCCTTCTAAATTTGTTTTCTACCCTAACTATTTCGTGTCCCCCATTCCAATCTCGCAGGTGACCATCCCTATCTGCGTGGATGACTATGTCACTAGTTAGCCTGTGGTTACCCAAGTCTCCCTTGTGCTCCCTCATCCTTTCTTTAATTGAGCGGCTTGTATCACCGATGTATGTCTTTCCGCGGCACCCACACGGGATCTTGTATACAGCACTGTGATTATCGGATTTTGGATGTTGAACACGAATGATGTACCCAATATTCTGCCCCGTGGATTCAACTATTCTTGCTATGCCGCCCATATAACAGGAAATATTTAGTGCATTGTGCTGTGTGGGGACTATAATGGGATGGATTTGGGTTTTGTTAGCCCGGGCATTGTGCCCCTCGTCGTGTATGCTTTTTGCTTTTGCTTTGAGGTCAATGTTCGGGCTAACAAAACCCAAATCCATCCCATTATAGTCCCCGCACAGCACAATGCCATAAATATTTCCTGTTATTTGAGCGGCACAGCAAGAATAGCTGAATCCACGGGGCAGAATATTGGGGACATCATTCGTGTTCAACATCCCAAATCCGATAATCACGTGCTGTATACAAGATCCCGTGTGTGTGTTGCGGAAAAACATACATCGGTGAGACAGGCCGCTCAATTAAAGAAAGGATGAGGGAGCACACGGGGATGATACGATACCACGTGATATATCATTGAACGTTTAACAAGGTCACCGGGTGCCAGTACGGCCTCGGAATCAGGTTGCCGTCGGTCTGGCATTATTGTTCACCTAAAGCATATATTGGGAGCATTGTATTTAAGTTAATTGTGAACTATGGGTGCTACATTAGGATTATGCGCCATGTTACATATTACACGAGTGCTATGTTTAATTGTTAAGGACAACTCTGTTGCGCGAATGTGTGCACCCATGTTTATCTGAACTATTGTGCCCTGGTATGCTCTGTGCAGAGGTTAAAAAAAACTTTGATATGGTAGATGGGGTCGGCGCCTAATGGTTATAACTATCAGCAGTTTTGAAGACCAAAAGTACCTAAACAGCTTGAGAATGTCAAGAGCTGGACAATTATGTCTGCTGGAATGATTTTGCATTCGCAAATTATATTTCCTGAAATATTTATGCTCTGACAAAAGATAATTTGCTAAAATAATTATGCGTGGGGAAGAGCCACTTGGAACAAAAGCAGGTTGGCAAAAGTTTCCGGCCATCCCTGTGACTTTATAAGCTACTCCTAGCTTTTCATTCAGCACTTGGATGGATTTCCTTGCCTCAAGCACATGTGAAGAATGCGAACAGAAATTTGCTCTCAAAAGCACCGCGCTTTACCGGAGCGCCGCTTTCATCGGCGACCGGTTGGCGACCACTGCACAGAATAACTGGGAAAACGCCCGACTGCTAGCGACGATTTGGTCGCCACCGTGGCCGCTTCGCTGTCGCCAAGACCGCCAGCATATTGTTCTGTTCGGGGCGACGACAATCGCTGCTGCTATCGGAATAAACAATCATAAGCCAGTATTCGCTAGGTAGCAGCACGGTCTAGGTATTACAATCATGAGATTGAATACTGAACCATAGGTAACAATATTTCTCGCCAGATGGCAGGATGATACTATTGAGTACGTGCTCTTTGCGTGCAGCTTTTCTATTGTTCGAGTGTTCGGAAGCCCGCGCATCGACGCGTGGGAAAGTAATGCGTTGCGCAGTGGCGGATGATCGTATAAGATTTACACGATTTTCGCCTGCAGTGCATCGAAGCGTGGGGAAATAATGCGACACGCAGTGGCGGATGATCACATAACATTTACATGCCATCCGCCTCACTGGCGGATCTAGCCCACAGGTTTGGGGGGGGGGCAACTTTCGGTTTTCGGCGTCAGCCCCCCCCCCTCCCCCTCCCCAGTGGCGTACCTAGGAATTGCATCAGGGGATGGGTCGAAAGGATTTGGACAGTGCCCATTATCCCACTATTTTTGGTTAAAAGCACCGGATTTCGACCACTATTTGGCAAAAGGGCCCATTAAAAAAATTAATGACAACATAATTTCCTGTGTAGGGGCCACCGCCTACCTCCACCGTTTCTAAGTTACCGGATTTTTGTTCTTGTTCACCAAAACGTTCACGTTCACGTTCAACGTCTTGTAACACGTTAACGTTCGTGCACGTGTACACACTGGTGGATCCGATTTTGTCAACTTTTGCTGTAAGCAGAACTTGAGCAGCATGGAATCCTCGATGTGTGTCAGAATCTACTATGCTACGATATTGGCTTCCAAACAATTTTTTTTAAACCTTCTAAATTGGAGATTATTTCATCCCGACGCTATTTTTTTACCTCGGCAAAGGCTACTGCATTTTAATTTAGTTTACTTCTGTTGGTTTCGGGGGGCGCCAAAAGACACTATGCCCCCCCCCCCCCTTTTAAGCGCTTCGGGTGGGCCATGGCCGGAATGGCCCCTCCCTGGATCCGCTAGTGTCCTCTTGCTATTCTTCTTGAAAAATCAGTCAATGTAGCCTGTCTTCGTCTTAGCAACCCCAACGCCAACATACGAAACATGCTGCTCAACTGGGCTCAACTGGTCACTCGCACAAAACATCCTGTTCAAATTCCGCTTTCGAAATCTGGCTCACTGGGTCCGCTTGCCCGTTACTGGTTAAATAAACTTCATGAACCTATCTGACGAAGGAATAATGAAACTGCTGATTTCGTCATCTCTTGCTGTAAGCAGAACTTCAACAGCATAGAACCCTCGATGTGTCAGAATCTACTATGCTACCATATTGTGCTTCCAAATAATTATATAACAAAATACCTTTAAAATTGGAGATTATTTCACCCCGAACGCTATTTTTTAACCTCAGCAAAGGTTACTGCATTTTAATTCAGTTTACTTTTGTTGGTTTGGGGGGGCCAAAAGACACTATGCCCCCCCTTTGAAGCGCTTGGGGGGCCATGGCCGGAATGCCCCCCCCCCCCTGGATCCGCCAGTAATCCGCCTGCAATATGATGCCTCTTCATGCCCTCGTCACCATAGGCGTAGGAACGTCTCAAACAGTGGGTGGGCCAGGGTCAACAGCAGGGACGCACCCAGGAATTTCGCAAAGTACCATGGTTGAGCACTTTTGGATAGAAAACCCGATAATTTTAATAGTGAACACACAACTTTTACCGCTAAGATGGGAACCGCTAAAAGGATGGGGCAGGCCCCTGGGCGCGCCTATGGCTAGCAACAACATGCGATACTGAAAAAGAACTATCATCACAGCATAAGTACTTTCAAATTCACACTTCTCGCTGGACTTGGAACTCTTTTCACGACCAATGGATTATTTTGTAATAATAGGTTTATCTTCCTGGTGCGAGTGAAACCATTAGTATTACTGTTTAAACAAAATTTCTTCAACTTCCGCTATGTGCTTGTGTGTGGGGGTGGTGCAAGCTCATTAAAGCCTCACTGATGGCTAAGTGGTGTGCCCTAATTTCCATGATATAGTACTAAACGTCTTCAAGATGTCACCCGTTGTTCACCGATGTTGATGAGGAGAAAGAATAGAACGCCAGTGCAAATTATCCCGGAAACGAAAATTTCGAAATGGCCAAAAGATGCAGGTCATTGTGAGTTCACCGATATATACTTTTGCACAATTCAGATTGTTCTTCATTGAGTTGAGTTTCTTCCGCTTAGACATTCTTCGCACCTTCATATTTTCATGGCAAGTGACTAGAATGTGAAGGTGAGAAAGGGTCTGATTTTATTTAGATTGCCAGATATGGCCATACTTAGTACGTATTCGCACACAGATGTTTCCCAGGCAGCGTTCACCTTACGAGTTTGCACTGGGTACTAGCAAGAACGAAGCTTACTTGCTGGCCCATGGCAAAATAATTATCATGATTGTTGCTGGAGAGGATGAGAAAAGGAAAGACGGGTGATCGCTGGTTGAAGATGCTTTGATCCGATGTGTGGGAGACCAAGATTGGCAAGCTGACAGAATGGGGAAAATAAAAACGCAATAAATAATAATACATGGTATTGTGTTCGTCCTCAGGGCCTAATTCAAACACATATGTGAGCAGTCACCTCAAACATTTATGTAGTACACATCGTGCACTTTTGAATATCCGCCACTTGAAACGAAATGCTACAACTGCATCACGTGGCACCCGGCTGAAACGGAATGAAAGCGCTTATTTTGGGGACCAACAATTCAGTGCAAAATAGCTGACAGGTGAGAACACACGGCACCTCATAAAGTCATAACGTGTTCAGACTTAAGAGCCGCAAGGGCCCATCCTGACTTCAATTATATGACTAGCTCTCTTCTTCTCACGTTTTCTGGTGGCTAAGAAATCCGGATAACCGTTTAGCTTTGCCGCACCTCATCTCTGATTAAATACCAACGCTTCCAGATAGGCTACCGAACTGAGACTCTAGTTAGGTATTCTGTTTAACCTTTCCGTTTGTGTTTGTCTTCGGATGTGTTTTAAGGCTTTTGCCAATTTTTGCTAGGGGCCCGGCACATGTTTGCGACCCCGGCTCTTTTTTTAAAAGTTTTGTTGCTTTTGTGCACCGACGATATTTTTAGGTATCGGCGCGTTTTCGAAGACCCCGAAGTGTTCATTTAGTGCCCGGTCTTTTTGTTCCTTTTCTAGGACCATGTCGATTTTTGAGGGCCTTAGCCTGTTTTTGAGGCCCCCCTGCTGTGTCAAACCCCGCTGTGCCTTGAGGGCCCCGTTGTGTCTGGGTTTTTTAAGCACCGGTGTGTATATTTAGAGCAGCAAAGTGTGTTTTAAGGCAATGCCGCTTTTTTCCAGGTTCGGTACGCTTCGAAGGGCCCGGTGCATTTTCGTCCTCCAGTTGTGCTCTTAGGGTCCCGCTGTGTTTATTTGGCGTTCCGTGCTCATATTTGTAGGACCCCAGCACGATATTAGGGGCCCCGGTATAATTTCTCGGGATCCCATCTCGACTTTTCGGGCCCAGTCGCGTGGTTCTGGGAGAATCCGACGTCAGTTTTCTGGGCTCGACACAGTTTTTGGTGACTTATTCTGAATTATGTAAAGTCCGAGCCACAGCCTCATTTTTCGGGCCCTCGGCGACATTTCTTTGTGTCCCGCCGCGATTTGTCGAGCTCCGCCATGTTTTTTGGTGCCGAGTGCGATTTGTTAAGGCATCTGGTGGTATGTTTGGACTAAGGGGCGATTTTCCTGGCTCGAACATTTATTTTTCGAAATCTCTCTTTATTTTGGAGGGTTCCGGCTTGATTCTTGTCGGGTTCCGATGCGATTCTGGGGAACGTTGTGTTTATTTGGGGACATCGACGCCAATCTTTGGGAGCCCCGAGGGCTCCAGAAATTTGGGAATTATTGATGCCTCGACCAGAATTTATGCGACTACCGACAGGAATTTTGGGTCCCATGCGCGACATTTGGGAGGCTTGGCGCTAGTTCACAGGGCGTGTTGTACTTATCTGACCCCAGCGAGACTGCTCAACGAGTTTTTTTTTATCAGCCGATTGCACCCTTCAGAGTAGAAAGGCCCTCAGGAGAATTGATGCCCACCCTTCCTCGGGCTTCTGGCTGCGCCGTTGGATGTTTTGCATGTGCGTGAATGGACATCTAGTGCTTTACATCATTACAAGTTATTTGTTCCGAGCTATGACAATTTTATCCATGTAAAATTTAAACGCAATCCCAAATAGCCTTGATCAATCCACCAATCGTTTTACTTCCTGACCTCTCTATTGGGAATGTTTCGACATTTCGACATTCTTAAGGTGTATGTTAGACGAACTCGAGCTGTCCAGTTTCGATATGTGTCCAATAGATTTCAAGATCTCAGGGGGCGGGAAAATCCACCCCCATAGATTCAGGCCTAAACGAGCCCCACTTTAGTTAATCTAACAAATGCACAGACACCTCTGGTCTTCTTAATACAACCCCATCTTAACAATATTCTGAGCACGCCTGTGATCTAACGTACGGTTGCTTACGTGTAGCTACTCCGAAGTATGCTTGTACATGCGAGCATGCATACGTTCCCCTGCATCTGTGTATACACACTTCCGCATTTGCACGTACATTTGCACTTATTTACATTTACACCTATTTTCATATACGCATATTTGGCCAACATACCTTTGCGCTTACGTACATTTGCGCTTGTGTGTTTTCGTGCTTACGTAGACTTGCGTATGCGTACAATTGTCATGCGTATATTTCCGTTTACGTGCATATGTTGTACGTTCATTTGCGTGTACATCCATTTGCTTATGTACACTTGCCACATGCACAATTAGGCCGACGAACATTTGCTGTGTGCATTAGCCATACGTACCTTTGCGTGCTTCTGCATTTGAGTAATTATGTCATACGTGCATTTACGCATGCGTACATGTGCTTGCGTACGGTTGCTTACGTGCGTCTGCCATACGAACAGTCCGCAGCAAAAGTAATGGTACCATATACTGAGCGACGTCAAACTGTCTTGCATCTCGGGAACTATATGAACTACCGTATAAATATTTGCTACGAGAAAGCGCATGGTACTTTTGCGCAATTGTATAGTTTATGTATTTGTTGCGCTCTCTTAGTTTTAGTGTAATTCCGCAAATATGAATTTGTGTTTCGCCGGCAGCTCTCGAGTCGTGTTCGCCTGAGTTCGGGCCTGCCCGCTCTACGCTCCATTCCTCGCCTGGCTCCGTCCTCCTGAGGAGCCGATAATGTGGTGTGGAATTCTGTGCAGAGGCTACATTACGATGCGACCTGTGCGTGATAACTGTCCTGGTCAGACTGGCTGGGTACTGCAGCCAAGAAATGACTTAATGTGCGTGATGGAATGTAGCCTTTTCATACTATACCTGCCATCACATCGAGTAATGACGCTTTCCGAGACATTGGCGATGTGACCAGAAAGGGAGAAAGCTGATTTAACCCCCACGCTCCATCCATAATTTGGGTGTCATATGCCACGAATTATGGCTTGCTAGCTTATGACAGTGGTGTCACCATATTCTTACCCAGGGCTGTGGTGCTGAGCTTAAATTGACTTAAATTAAAACTTAAAACTTAAATTAAACTCATAACCATTTCTGCTCCTCTAAGAACTTTGCATACCAAATGTACATAGATGCGTCTACGATTTCCGTGAGTTAGGCATGACTCAGCTGGCCAAATCCAGCCAACCTCACACGTTTGGGGAAGGGTCTGCAGGGTAAATTATTTGCGGAGACTACATTTTTCCCTCCCACTGGCGATTCACTCGTTCACGGGATCCACAACGTCAAACTACGCAAAGCCAATGAAATGCAGCACATTCACACAAACTGATTCGCACGGGCGCACCTTCCGGGATCATCGGGTGACTCGTGGTGCACGTACGACACCCGGTGCTTGGGAACATAAGTGTCGGAACAACAAAAACAAACACACAGCAGGGGAGAGGTGACAAATTCCGACCAACACCGGGCCAGACACAATCATTCCACCACACTACGTCCAAATGATATTAGCCTGACACCTTCAAAATATTGTATTGTATTGTATTGTATTGTATTGTATTTACTACAGACACATCCACAGACCGCGGTGGCTATTATCGTGCCCGTCGAAATGAGTGAGATCAACAGGAATGGGGATATGATAGGCGATAGGATATTGGGAAGGATGTAAGGCTGGGTGTTGAGACTGGGTAAGGTAAGGACACTGCAACATGGGGCGAGTCAGCCAGTATCGGCGCCTCGCTCAACAAACAGCAGGTAGGAGGATGTAGGAATAGGGGGACAATTAAACAAATAAATACAATCCAATGGAGAAATGATGACCTTGTGAGCTCGACATTCTTTTCGTGAGGAAAATTAAGCGCGTGTTCTCTTGTTTTGGCCTTGCATCAGCGAAGGTTCTTCACCACAAACGTCACGTTCCGTGACGGGGAAAAATCAATGTAACTGAACTAGCGATGGCTTGGCTGAAAATGTCAGCCATTTGCAGAACAAAGCTAAGATGGTTTAAATTTAACTGGCTGTTTCTTCCACACCGATCTAGATCGCCAATTCAAATTCACATGTACATGATTCCACTTTCTTCACGCATACGGCTCACATCTTGCAAATTTACTTTCTACTTCCAAAACGCGCTAAATCGACTAGCAAATGAGACGTAGAAAAACACATCCTTCCACTTGAATCCATAGACGAAGAATGTTTATTAGGCTTCATTGGCCCTCACAACCTTGGGGGGGAAGGGGGCGGGCGCATGTCTCACCTTTTCCTTTTCCTAGGCCTGTCTATGATTGGGAAGTCCAAAGTTGTTCGGGGAGAAGAGGGACGATATATTTCCCAGGTATGTTCTTTACAGTTAACAACATACAATCCTGGCTTGCTTAGCACAGCCTCTCTCTCTCTCGCCCAACAAACAGTTCTCGAATCCCCTACATAAAAGACGATCTATGACAGTGGAGTTAGCAAAGAACTGCTAAAGTAGGCGATGTTATCCCATCTCTGTTTCTGTACCAAGAGACGTCTACAGAGTGGCCTTCCCCTGCTCTTACTTCGTCCCTCCCGTCTGTTCCGTGCATTCATCAGTATACAGTTTGCAGTTCAGTGCACGGGCGGAGAGCCCAGGAGTGGGTGGGAAGGTTGGAAATAAATGCTGTCTGCTTGGTCCGTGATCTCTGTTTCTGGGTGAGGAAACATGAAGCTGAAAACATACAGCTTCCCAAAAATGAGAATCTGGCCATGCAGTGTTGCAAATTATGGAGTTTTTTTTCGATTGGGAGATACAGAGGGCCCGGTTCTAAAGATGGCCCTTGAGTTGGCAAGATATCTCCATTTACAGCTCAGTGGACAGCTGTCACACGCCGGGGATGGATAATACATGAGGGCGCATTGAGCCTAGGCAGACCTGTTTCATAGCATGCTGGGAGGTCATGTTAACCAATGGCATTGCATATCACGATTATGCATACCGTCATCTTTTTGGAGGTATGGGATCTACTTCAATAATTTAGTGCATATGTATTTTCTTATCATTACCGTCAGGAGTATTCTATGGCCATTGGGAAGTCGTGGGAATTGACAGACAAAAATTCGATAGAACAGATTTAGGAAGTCTGCATTTTTCGCATAATTGACTGCGCATCGCACGGTGTGATGTTGTATTTCCTGAACGGGAATGTAATCGCCAGGGGTCGGTCGCAACGAAATAAAGTCTGCGAACACATGTCAGCTGCTACAAAACTTGCGCACACTTTGCAATACAACGCACACTAACTAATTTTATGAGGGTTGGAATTTTCCATTCTGCTTCATAACGGATCAGTAGCTGTTTGGAAGAGCTAGAAAACACAGAAGGAATTAGCTGGCAAGTGAAAGCGTTAATACGACGAACCTCCAGACTAACAGAGGACTTCTGAGAGGTGCTAATCAGGCAATGCGCAAGCTAAATGCAGCATCATACTAGGACATGTTCGTAAAATGTTCAAGAAGGATAAGCATGGCATATCAAGCGAAGAAGCACTAACAATATGTTCGTACAATAAACTTACAAATATATGAACACTAATCTTGAAGGGTGGCTGAGGGTTTAGGAAGTACTGTTGTTTAATAATTTATAACACTTCTTCAATTCGTTATAGGTTACATGAGGTGAACTATTTTTTTTAATGCTAATTTTCGTGCATTTTGGAGTCATTTCTATAACTGATGTGCAGGTTTGATGGGGAGTATACCACACCTAGAAATTACTAACATAGTTGATACAGTTTATAAACACGAGTTATATAAATATTTCTTGGACATTTGCCAAGCATGCCTTATCGTCACTATTCACACACAATTTCGTCCGACGCGTTTCGCTTTGTACGTCAATAACTAACAATATTTGTAATCAATTTTTTTACGTTGCACTAGACCCATTTTTTTAAAGGTCAACTAAGAATGACATCCAAATGATTCTCGTCTTTGGAATATTTTAAAATAATTAGTGAGGGGGCGAATGACCCCTCTCTTCCTATTCCAGTGCACATACATGTTAACCCGCGAATGACCCTCCACTCTCTCCGGCACTGCGAATTAGGCTTCCCACGATTACGATGACTAAAGCTAGAAATGTGAAGCTTAGCATAACCTAAGACCATAACCTAAGCTTACCATTACTCATTGATGTTGCACTGTTAGTTAGAAGCCCAGGTGAGCATATATTATTTTATGCAGTGTCACAGAAACGTGTGCCCAGCTGATCCTGGGCCCAGCCTGGGATCGGCTGCAGCCGATCACGGGCGGGCACCAACACCGAGCGGGCACCATGGCTGCACCGAGCAGGCAACACCGCGAAGCGGGGCGGACGTGCATGACGAATGTGGCCTGTCGTGCGTATTCACCAATGTTGTGCCATAACTGTGTTAGAAATATACGAGTGAACATGACCCGAAAAGGAGAAAAGATAGCCCATGGGTAGAGCGCTGGTCTTTCAACCGAAAGGTTGTGTGTCGTTCTGTCGCTTCTCGCTGCCGCTAAACATCCAGGTGAACAATTGTCCGTATAACTTGGAATGGGTTTGTGCGTCGTGAAAGCTCCAATCAAAACGGCACGAAATAATAACGAGTGTTTTGAATAGCTACGTGTCGTTTTCTAAATCGATGTTACGTGGCGCGCACGTCAAGAGTTCGATTATATATAATGTCAGTTGTAGAGATGATGCAGGACGAACGTGCAAATTACCTGGATCATAGCGAGCTCATTTAAGTCATCTATATAAGAATACATTTAAGCTTAAAATGTAATACTGGAGGACATAGGCTCTCGAGATTCAAGGAGTGGTGGGGGGGGGGGGGGGGGGCAGTAGCAAGAATTGCCCTCCCACAGGCAACAAATCCAACTTAGAATGAAAAAGACATCGGTTCGGGCGTTGTCTCAGCCCCTCCCCTTGAACGTTGCATTTACGTTGATTCTTCTTGTAGAGCAGAATTTTCCACGGATGGTTCAACGCGAGTTCAATGAAACCAGGCAGGGTCCTGACGCTCTTCCCCGGGATGTCAACCTCTACTGGAGGGCTACGCGCCCTGGTTTAATTTCAGTGTCCAATGATGTTGGAATCACGGGACGGCTGTGGCCAGCTCCCGCTCTTGGCCACCATGTGTGATTTGCAAGCAAAATGTAAATTTTATTGTTTTCTTCAAAAACTGACAAAAGTTGTTCTTTTTTAAATGCTTCACTGTAATATATGAAAACTGCTCCGCATAGGTGACAATGTAAACCCGATAATATAATGAAATTTCTGCATATTTGTATAGCCTGCATCTCAGGCAGGCTTTTGGGATCGCCTTTGCAAGCAGAAACATCGAACATTATGATTGCAATATAACCCTATTTGTAGTGCCATGTTACTGGATTATGTCAAATTCTTACCGAACCACACACATAAGTGCTGACACTATAACTGCAAGACAAAATTAAGACAGGAGAAATCTGAACTTCAGCTCCAATTTCCAACCACAAAATGAAATGATACTATATGAAAATGGCCCGGAGCTTTTCACTTTATCGCATAAAGTGCAACAAGACATAAAGCGTGGCTGCATTCTGCAGAAATTCAGCACTGCTGAACTGATAAATCCGAGGT
The DNA here is from genome assembly GCA_034440615.1 of Ashinkailepas kermadecensis. Classification (NCBI taxonomy): domain Eukaryota; kingdom Metazoa; phylum Arthropoda; class Thecostraca; family Neolepadidae; genus Ashinkailepas; species Ashinkailepas kermadecensis. The sequence continues at coordinate 129,392 of JAOTOM010003224.1, forward strand.
GCTTTAGATGTTCGCAAATATAATCGTACATGATGAGTAAGTAATACATGAGTAATTCTTTCCTCGAGGGTTCGGAAAGGTGGTCTAGCCTGGTGGTCGCTCACTTATAAAAAGCAGTTACTTCGTCCAGCAAGCGCTGTCGCGAGATAAAAAGATCCCGACACCGTGCAAGTAAAAGAGAGCCAACTCGTAATGCACGCGAACTGCACTCTGGTGTGCAACTCTGGTGGACAAGAGGCAGGTTATAATTGAACTATGGGTAACCAGTTCTCGCAGGTTAATGCGCATTTTCATGAGCGACACCGTGACAGTTTCGCGACGCGAACCGTCCACTTTCGCGCCACAGACGCTGCGCTTTCTCCGTCCCTTCCCCGGACAGCTGATCAATGGCGTCACCAGGGTATGAGTAGCCGGCATATTCCGGGCGGAAAAATGCAAACATTGCGCGAGAATCACAATGTAGTAAACATCTTATGTTAGCCATGAAATCTGATACAAACAGGTCTGAGCAGTGTGTTCGTGCTCTGCATCCGCCACTGCGTCGTATATCAGCTTCCCACGGGACGACAGCCGGTTCCCGAGCTCTGGAAAGCTAACAATGCGCGCACACAACAAACGCGTATTCAATGACACATCCTGCCATCTAGTGAGAAATATTGTGATCTATACTTCGGCGTTCAATCGCATGACATTCATTCAATATCCGCTGCTATAATACCTAGACCGTGCTGCTACCTAGCGATTGCTTTCTGAAGTGATGCTTCTAGAAAATTATGGAGTTCTTGAATCTGTGGAGGTTGTGAGCTGTGGAGGTTATGAGCGCTTCGAAGTTGTGGAGGTCATGAGCTGTGGAGGTTATGAGCGCTTCGGACTTGTGGAGGATGTGAGCTGTGGAGGTTATGTGCGCTTCGCAGTTGTGGAGGTTGTGAGCTGTGGAGGTTATGAACTGTTGAGGTTATGAGCTGTGGATGTTATGAGCGCTTCGGACTTGTGGAGGTTGTGAGCTGTGGAGGTTATGAGCGTTTCGGAGTTGTGGAGGTTGTGAGCTGTGGAGGTGATGACCTGTGAAGGTTACGAGCGCTTCGGGTGTGTTGAATTTGTGGAGGTTATGAGCTGTAGAGGTTATGTTCAAGAGCTTCGTCCGCGTGGACGGTGCGGGGGTGAACATTGCTTTGCGGCAGTGAATATAGATTCTTGTTGTGTGCTGCACTAAGGCACTCAACTCAAAACAAGGCTGCTGTGCGACATTGCACTGCACCCGTCAGTATCATCTCGATCGCGACGGTCAAAAATGAAGGCAGTAAACTGGAGGGGCTAAAGAAGCGAGTAAGGCGCAACGTGTTTTGCACATATTGTGACTTCTATGGGTCATCTCAAAACTTGCCCAAGCATACAAGGCGTAAACATCCAGGCATGCCCACAAAGGAAAAGAAGACAGGCTCATTGGATGGATGGCTACAGAGTGGTATGTCTTCCTACACAGTAGGCAAATATACTAGGCATCACCTGTTCTACACCAGCGCTTAGAACATAGAACATATTTGTTACTAGCATGTTGAAATCCCATCTTTTATTGGGTGCAAAATGACCTGTTGTCGCACCTTAAAACCATAAATCATCATTGTCATAGCTTTTATAATAGTCTGTGTGTATGTGAATTATGCACATATTTCTTCGGCGATCAGACCAGACCGGATTGGTCTTCATAGGTCCGTCGGCGACCACCATTTGGCTTTTTTGACCTCTGGCTCTGTGTCGTGTCTCGACCTCGGAATTCTTTGGCTAGTCTCTGACGTTGTGGGAGTTCAACTGAGTCCGATGGAGACTTGCTTTCGATAATAGTGTGTCCTAATCTATGGAGTATGACAGTAGTAATAACCTGGTGTCACTTGCCACTGCCACGAACACTAATGAGTCTGTGTTTTGCCGCCGGCACCCTCAACGGAGCATGGTGTGGCGTCTCCGTCGGCACCCTCAGCTGCCAAGTTGATTCGAGGCTGCGGGCCACTACTCGACCGGCTGTGTCGTCCTGTCAGGACGGCACGTCTCGCTTGGAAACTGATCTCAACTTTACACACTCAACGGCTGGTAACCGTCTTGCTATCCTAGTCTTGCCTACTACCTCACCCACTTACACATGCACCGTGCCTAACGGCAGTTTTCTACATTCACTCCAAACTTTTCACACCACTTTCACGGACAAGGTAGCACTAAATATAAAATAATAGTGAAAAATAAATGGCAACCTATGTTACCGCGGGAATTGAATATTTGTCATGTAAATATTAACAGTATTACTGCAGGAAACAAGTAAGATGAACTGCAGCAATTTGTTAAAAATAGCTGTATTAAGATATAAGGATTAACAGAAACTAAACTAGATGAAACGATCAATCCATCTATGTACAAGCTTAACGGATATCATGTATTATTACGCCATAGGAATAGAAAAGGGGCGGTGTTTCATTATATGCAGATGCATCACTGTCGATCAAAAGGCTCAGTGAATTGGAAATAGCGATTGAGGAATGGATTTGGGTCAAAGTTAAAATTCAGCAATCTATTCTGCTCATGTGTTGCCTTTACTTGCCTCCGAATCTGAATTCTGAACGACTACAACTCTTTATCGATCGCTTCACCGAAAGTGTCAGCTTAGCACATACTCATTCACCGACGTCGACACTCATATTAGGCGACTTCAATTCAGGGAATCTATATCTAGATCCGCTGCCGTAAACACACACACAGTGGCATAACACACTTTGACCACAAACTTCGAGACACCGCTACCATGCTAAGCCTTACTCAACTTATTGATAAGCCAACACGACAAGCCGAAAATTTCCAAAACATACGTCATATTATATTTACTACCAACAATGATATCGTTCTTGAGAACCGAATCATGCCCCCCCCCCCCCTCACACTTGGATCACTTTCCCATCATGGTATCTTTCCTCCACAGCCAAGCCGCGGCGTTTACAAAATCATATGGGATTACACAAGACTAACCCAATAGCACGACTAACTACACTGCTACAAAACACAAATTGGGATCAATTATCGGACAATGACTTGTGCACAACACGGTGTATGACCCATCACCGTGTGACCCATGACCCATCACCCGATGCGCAATCTTCACATTGGGGAATAATTATTCCCCAATATATTTTGGCTGCATGCCTGATAAAATACCTTCTTTTATATTATCCGTGACTTGTACTATGCCGACTACTTTATATATTTCGCAGGCACGTACCTACTTGGGGAGTGGCGACACATAAGTATTTTACCACATATATGGCCTATATATAGGACACAAGACGGAGAGACATAAAAAATGGATACTTCTTAGAGCGGTTACAGAGATCCGCAAAATACTGCAGAAGCAGCAAAATATTATACATGCAGTGCATTTAGTACACGATAAATTAGAGCCATTGTAATTCCGTGATATCAGCGAATCAGGCAGCCATACAGAGAGTGGTGCACATTTGTTGCCTTGTACGGTACTTACCTGCTATTATTCCGGCCTCAATATTCGCAGAAACCACGCTTCCTCGCATGTGGCCAGGTTTTGTTCCCAGCATTGCTTTTCCCCTGCCCATGTATGTCGGCTTCTTTCCGAGATAATTGTGTAGTCTCAAACCCTCAGTACGACTTCAAGATTGATAGTCCACGTAGCAAGTGTGCATCTGTGATAATGCAGGCAGGAAGTGTGCATCTGCGAGGTTTTCGTTTGACTTTGGTGACGAGGGGTCCAATTCAATAACGAAAACATGTGTTCTGCTAGTTCAGTTTAAAAACTTTGCGAGACATGGATCGAGATCCCCTTTACATCGCTCACCACGACTGAGTCATTCCACCCAATGCAAACCCTTACTAGTAGGGCACTGGCACTGGTAACGGGGTTGATGCAGGGGTGTAATATGACCGGTTACAGGGATGTGATGTGGCCACACTTGTATTTGTACATCTTGGTGTTGCATTCTGGCTGTTACTGGGGGACCGCGGCAGATGGCAAATGGCGGTGTCGTTCCGAAGTACTTCTGAGCTGTGTTATGTACCTTCAGATTGTTAAAGACTGATACGTTGCATTATTTTCTTCATGAGGGAATTTTGCAACAGCCATCACACCTTCATGTTTTCATGACAAGTTACTAGAATGTGAAGGTCAGAAAGGGCCCAATTTAATTTACACTGCCAGATATAGCCATACTTAGCACGTATCGTCCACGGACTTTTACCAAGCAGCGTTCACCTTACGAGTTTACACTGACTGTTCAGACAGTGAGCGAGCGTTCCGAGCCAACGCAGTGATGCAAATGTTAAACCCACCTGATCTTGCTTGCTTGGATTTTTAGGATATATTAAATTCGGCCACTTTTCAGGTGATATTGGCATGAGATATCGACTGACGTGAAGAGGGTGCGTTTGGTAGACTTGACTGGCAATTGCATTTGCTAAGGATGAAATATTGTCATTTTTACCACCAAGAAAGAAAACATAAATATGAAGTGAAATCGATTAAAATGTTACATATTAGTCCTCTTCACTCCACATTTTATATTGAACGTCTGAACGCAGCTGTCTCCACTGTCTCAGTCTGTGTAATGCATGTTGGTCTGATTAATATTACCAATATATTAATAGTTCGCCATCACGCTTATGTGTGGGTGGGCTCGTAGATCATTCGTTTACATATGAGTAACGGAGGAAACGTGGCTGGGGAACTCTTGCACACCGATAGTCCGGAACGATTCGAAAATCGCATTTGCTGTTCTTTTATCGGGGTTTCAATTGAGTCGGACAATTTTATACTCCTTAAGTGATAACCTGGTTTTCCAGACGTACGGTATATTTTTATCTTGATTTTGAGCATCACATCAATTGCAAATTTATTATATCAGCAGATTAAGTAGCCTAAATATAGCATACAAACATAGTTGAAGACAGGGTCGATTAACACGAGCGCCGGAGGGCCTCTCAAATAACACGCACAGGAGCGACCCAGGAGCGGAAGATTCTGCCCCTGCCCCTAATATTTCCGAAACTACTGAAGCTATACGCACACAATTTGCCGGGTAGACTACGGATGTAGTGAACTACAAATTGCATGAACCTAGGCCTAAGGTCAAATGAGGTCGTGATCGGGTGCCTCACCGCATCGCCACTCCGGGGCTTCAGGGCGCACCGACCGTGTTGATCACATAGCGCACCGCCACTCCACCGCACCGACCGTGTTGATCATATAGCGCACCGCCACTCCACCGCACCGACCGTGTTGATCATATAGCGCCCCGCCACTCCACCGCACCGACCGTGTTGATCACATAGCGCACCGCCACTCCACCGCACCGACCGTGTTGATCACATAGCGCACCGCCACTCCACCGCACCGACCGTGTTGATCATATAGCGCACCGCCACTCCACCGCACCGACCGTGTTGATCCATAGCGCACCGCCACTCCACCGCACCGACCGTGTTGATCACATAGCGCACCGCCACTCCACCGCACCGACCGTGTTGATCATATAGCGCACCGCCACTCCACCGCACCGACCGTGTTGATCACATAGCGCACCGCCACTCCACCGCACCGACCGTGTTGATCATATAGCGCACCGCCACTCCACCGCACCGACCGTGTTGATCACATAGCGCACCGCCACTCCACCGCACCGACCGTGTTGATCATATAGCGCACCGCCACTCCACCGCACCGACCGTGTTGATCATATAGCGCCCCGCCACTCCACCGCACCGACGAAGCCTTTGCGACCTTGAACGACCTTGAACGCTCGCCGATCGCCGCCGGGTCGGTCGATTTACTCCCGCAATTCCTATTACGAACGGATTTCGATTTTGTGTTGCATAGGATGCGCTTATCGATTTTAACAAAGTCACAAGGTTGCATTACAGTATCGCCGCCCGTTTATGAGATAATGTTAATAAAAATACATGAGAAGTGGGCGGATTCCGCCCCCCCCCCTCCTTCTGTGCGCGTGTGAAACAGCCGCATCTCAAACCTATATCAATCCTGCAGCACTACCCCACCCGAATAATTTGCATAAAACAACACCTATGAATGGTTGGATGGAAATATAATTTGTATGGCCTTCATAACCATGAAGAGGTGTTTAAAATCGAACGTTCTATTACTTCACTAAATTAATCACGTGGTTCTTAGGCACCAATAATTTAGGCTAATATCCGTTGACTATGACTGAAGCTTGAAGCGTCGGTAATTGAACCGCGAGTCACTGTGGGGGGTCCCCACTTTGGCTTTGTTCGTCCATAGTTTGTTCTTTTTTCCATAATTGTTCTTTTTGTGCAAAAATTGCCAGTTGTGACGACAGCCCGGGAATTTGAATGGAGACCTAGCGTACGCTGTCTAAATAAAAATGATCGCAATGTCATCTTAGGTCATGTTCTAATGACGTCCTAAAGTCGGTCGTGGGCGTTGTTTTTTGACGTCTCAAACGGTTGCTTGTTGCTATGAGATACAATCGGACTAATGTAAGCTGGCAGATCAATGCAAGTGCAGTGCAGATGTACTAGAAGTCATTTTGTGATCGGGTGACCTCAACTAGCCTATTCCGGGTCATTTTGATATCATTAATTTCAGTAGCATGATGTTAAGTTCTGATCTAAAACTCCTCATAATCAGATTGTAAAAAAGTATCTTCGATCACTCGGATATATTTCGGCGCCAAGCCATTTTCAACAGTGATGAAGATTATACACGGTTTCATCTCAAGACAAAACAGGGTTAGAATGCATTCAACTTTTCGTTCTGAATATTAGTTTTATGCCAGACAAGGACAGATCAACACGAAATAACAACAAGTTAGGTCACGATACAAAAAAACGCGGACGGCGTCAAGAGCACACTATTTCGGTTACACACGGAGAACGCGATCTGATAGCGTGTGACTGTGTAATCGGGCGTGGTTGTGGTGGCTGGTGGTTGTTGCCGTGGTTGTGGTGACTGGTGGTTGTTGCCATGGTTGTTGCCGTGGTTGTGGTGGCTAGTGGTTGTTGACGTGGTTGTGGTGACTGGTGGTTGTTGCCGTGGTTGTCGTGGCTGGTGGTTGTTGCCGTGGTTGTGGTGGCTGGTGGTTGTTGCCGTTGTTGTGGTGGTTGGTGGTTGTTGCCGTGGTTGTGGTGGCTGGTGGTTGTTGCCGTGGTTGTGGTGGTTGGTGGTTGTTGACGTGGTTGTGGTGGCTGGTGGTTGTTGCCGTGGTTGTGGTGGCTGGTGGTTGTTGCCGTTGTTGTGGTGGTTGTTGCCGTGGTTGTGGTGGCTGGTGGTTGTTGCCGTGGTTGTGGTGGCTGGTGGTTGTTGCTTTGTTGGTGGTTGTTGCCGTGGTTGTGGTGGCTGGTGGTTGTTGCCGTGGTTGTGGTGGCTGGTGGTTGTTGCCGTGGTTGTGGTGGCTGGTGGTTGTTGTCGTGGTTGTGGTGGCTGGTGGTTGTTGCCGTGGTTGTGGTGGTTGGGTGTGGCTGGTGGTTGTTGCCGTGGTTGTGGTGGCTGGTGGTTGTTGCCGTGGTTGTGGTGGCTGGTGGTTGTTGCCGTGGTTGTGGTGGCTGGTGGTTGTTGCCGTGGTTGTGGTGGCTGGTGGTTGTTGCCGTGGTTGTGGTGGCTGGTGGTTGTTGCCGTGGTCGTGGTGGCTGGTGGTTGTTACCGTGGTTGTGGTGGCTGATGGTTGCTGCCGTATCATTGTTTGCTTGCGCATGGCTGGTGAGTGTTGGTGTTGTGAAGCTTGGAACTGGTGGTATGTGAAACCATAATGATGATAATGTGTGTGTATTAAGTGTTGGTCTCCGGTTTATAATTTCCATGGATTCTATTATTTTTAGCAGTCTTTGCATGTGTTCAGAATGTCAATGTTCAATGACTCGGAGTCGATGGCTGTGTTGGTGTGAAAATCCCGCGTGTCGTCCCACAGTGGTGTATTTAAAGTACTATTTTTTGCATCTCTGTTGTGTTCATTTAACCGTTCTCTAATGTTGCGTTTGAATTATCCAATGTAGGTCCGGGTGTTGTTTGTTTGTGCGCATATGTTGCAAGTGATGATGTGGACGACGATTTAGACGACTTAGATGATGTATGCATCATCTAAATCATCATCTACATCAGCTACATCATCTACGTACAGAAACCGTGTATAATCTGGATCACTGTTGAAACAGGCTTGGCGCCGAAAGATTTCCGAGTGTTCGAAGATACTTTTGACATATTTTATAATCTGATTATAATGAGCTTCAGATCAGGACTTACCATCATACTACTGAAAATAATGTTCGAACAGTACTCCGAAATATAAATACTTTATTCATTTCCTTCAAATGTAATGATCACTTACGAATGGAAAAGATACTCAAGTCGCTATAAAATCGATATATCGGTTAAGAAAGTATCCTTACCTGTCAGGTCATGTTAGGGCAAGCCCATCTATTTCTGTTTTCAGCTACGGTGCCAGAGCATACCATAATGACGTCACACTCGATCGCAGGCGCTGCTTGTACCGCCTGAAATGGCTGCTTGTTGCATCTGACACGATCCAACCAAATTACATTGACATGTCAATCCAGCTGTGATGATTTTAGAGAGGTCGGTGTCTACCACGTGACCTCAAGTAGAACATGGGTATGTTTGGGTACTAGGTATGAGGTATACTAGGTACTAGGTATAACATGGGTACTAGGTACGACAGAACACGAGAGAGTATTCTGTAGTATATATGAACGTTAGGGCCGTTTTTCGGTTTTTTCGAACAAGTGTAGCCTATTAACATGTAACGCATTGCACTCTGAACCAAAGCGACAATTTCGCATCTTCTCCCCAGATGACCTCACTTCACCCGAGGACAAGTCCAGGTTGCATAATCATTGGCATCTAGTACATGCATCAACCATGCATGCATGTGCGAAACAACCGAACTACCTGCAAGCGCAATTGTTCACGCAAGCCTAATTAATACCGGACTGTAATCTCTCAATAACAACAAAAACAATCAGCCAAAAACAAATGGCATTTTATTGTTAGTTGCCGGATTTTGTGCACCCTTTTCGTGTAGCAAAGAAGGAGATGAATACCAACAGTTCCACACGGGTGTGATTGTTGGTTGGTACTCTTACAGTCACACCCCAGTCATACTCTTGTTGAACTCACAATTCCACAAGATCGTGGGTTCGAATCTCACAACCGACGGAATTTACCGAGTCCACCCGCGACCAATCGGCGTGAGAGGTTGGCGACGCTATATAGCCTAGCGGTTGAATGCGTCGTAAAATAACCCAAGGTTCTTCTTCTTCGCGAAGCATCGGGGCTATAAGCCGCAGACTTGTGCCTATGACGCCATCAATTGTATCGACCGCCGTTGACTTAAAAGTAATCATTTGCGGTGAAAATGAGTGATCACATCGTCTTCATCGCGTCAGAAAGCATACTATTACAAAAAATAATCAAATTTTACCTTGATATTAATATTTACCACCCTCACACCAGACGACAACCGCTGAACTTGATCACGACAGAAATACCACATTGATAAACTCAACAATGAAATGAACGTAAAACGAAGCAGATACAATACAACAGTGTGACTGAGACAAGGGCGGTACGTCACCGGCGGAGGTCATGCAGTTTGGCCGACACCGAACCACCGGAGCACTTCCTCGACCAAAGCCGAAGGGCAGCACAAAGCCTGACCGGCAATGGCACATCTTCATCGCGAGCACGCTTCACGTATCACTTCGAGCACTCCAACACTCAGTTATGACCCAGGCCTAACAATGCAACCCTGATATATAGGCATAGTGTCAAATCTCCGCCGAACCACAACCGGAACCACCCGTCACAACACACCGTGCCCGAGCCTCATCTCGGCTGCTGCCGTCTGCCGTCGGCGTTTGCCGCTCGTGCGTCGCAGCTCGCGCACAGACACGCCCGAGGGCACGACGGGATCAGTCCTCGAGGTTCACCTTTGACCCCGCCGTAAGTCGTCGTCACGTGACCGTCTGGAGGTCAGCTGCGCAGGGAAGTAGTCGGCTGTCTGAAGAAATAACACGCCTTCCGCAGGTAATGGGTGAGTTAGTGTACAGGTGTGGAAGTAAGTACGAACGCCTTGGAAGTTTGCAGAGCTGTAGTTGTCTGCGAGCACCTTCCCTACCATATTCGCCACGCCATCAGGCAGAAGTTGAAATTGTCCATAGTGGATGGGGAAACAACAAACTTGACAAAGCACCGACCACCCCATCAACAGTAATGGCTCCTACTATTATGGGAGGAACAAGGGACTGCTGACAACCAAAATGACAATTGAAATTTGATACGTAGAAATTGTTTTTAAAAAATGCTACAGTAAGCTGGGCAGTAGGGGCGGGGCAGGCAGATTCAGTGGCGCCAAGAGAGCCATCCATCCAACAGGCAGATTTTTGCCCACATGTTGCACTAGAATGGCATTTTCGCGAAATCTAAGAACATTTTATGATATAAATATTGTCTCAAGCAGAACCGACGAATGCTAGCTGTTTAAATATGATAAGTTTTCCAAAATCGGAGACACCTTTGTGAAATTTCTTCCCCAAGCCAGGCTTCTGGGTCCGTAGCTGCAGAGCAGCCATGTTACTACGCGATGAATCACAAGTCATTCCAACTCCGAAGTTCTGGTGCAAAAATGATGTCGCACTCGCATCCGATCCAAGTTGAATCAAATCCGAAATATGTACGGATGATCGTTACGTTATTTTAGGCATGACTGGGCAATGCACTGTCATTGTATGAACAAGATGGTCGTCACATCTTCTTTTCGGGCCTCACTTAGATGCTAGCATAGATGTTTAGCCGAACTAAAAGTGTGTCTCTTGTGCACGGATCAAACGTGGGATGGACCGAGGATGTTCTCTTGGAAGCCGAAGTCGGAGCCACAATAAAGTCATGAAGCCAAAAACGGCCGATGAATACCACGAAGCGGAAGCCGAAGCCAAAGCCAACGGTACGAAAATTTGCGAAGCCGAAGCTGAAACCAATTCCAAAATACGTGACCTCGCGAAACCGAAGCCATTGACCTCTAACAAGATGGTGAGGCGAATGTCACTCCTTTTAGTCAGATAAAGCCAAAGCTCATGTATCCAATATGTTTGTGAATTTAGAAATGATTGTGATATTTAGATCCGTTCTGATACAAATATCTTGCTCAATTATTCTAAGCAATTTCGACTTGGGGTGAGAGAAGTCCATTTGTAATTACGTAGCCGGCCATCATTCGTAGGATTATCATAGAGATGTGCAGGAAATGGCAAGTCCACCGATGGTGAGTGATCAGACCGGGGGTGGCTGAGCAGCTACTATTTTGGAGGTGATCCTAGCAGGGGCATTCCACGGAGCTAGAGGATAATTCAGTCAGGATATTAGAGAGAATGGATTTCTTAAACACCTACCCACACACATTGGTGTGCCTAGGAATTGCGTCTAGTGGAGGTGGCAAGTTGATTTGGAATAGGCAGCCTACCCCGCACACAAATTTTTCAACGTCCCGGATATCGACTACTATTTTTTTATTTGGATTAACTTTTAAGATGAATAATTCATGAAAACTTAAGGTTCGCTTTGGGAACACCAGCCTATCACCATTGGCTCTAATTCACCGCGAGAAATGTAAATGAGGGAGAAACATAAACATGAACACCAATGGATACTTTTATCTGTTCAGTGCATCAATTTGCTGTTCACAATTTTAGCAACGAAATGGCTTCTAATTATTTTGTTATTGAATACTGTTCAACAGCCTATTCCTTCCCCTGAGTCAGAACTGCGCCAATGTGTAGACATTACCGTAGTTGGAGTTTTATATCCCTTCAAGCGAGGTTGGAGAGCACAGAGGCCAGGTGAGGAGATGTAGCAATTTTGCCGTGCACAAATTGGTAGGAAGCGCGCCCAGCATTTTATTATTATTATTATTCTCTGGGCGATGGTGCCTCAGCCTGGCGCAAATGAAGCCACTTCTTGCGTTCTCTCCGACAACAGAGTTGGTGACCTCGTTGAAGAGTTTTACGCCGTCAACAGCTTGGGTGTGAACGGGAGACAGTCCCATTTTCAACACAGACTGAATGATGTGCATTGTATATCACTTTCTGACAGGATTATTGTCAGTGGCGGCTCGCTGATGACTTCGCTATTCCAGTCGATCAATTCCTCCTAGCTTTGGGCTGCGAAGCTGACTGTGGGCAGCTTAAATAGTCTCGCTCCTTCGTCTTCATACCGACCTGTTCTAGACTGCAGTACTCTTTCGACAGGTCTCTTCGAGCCCCGAACCGGGTCGTAGGGGCCTCGGTACGGGGGCACACCCTGTACCTGTACACCCTCGGTCGTAGGGGCCTCCTGTATCCCAGGATACAGGATAGTTTTCTGGGCCTGCCGCGATTTTCCAGGACCTCCTCGGACGTTTCCGAATCGTCGATCGGTTTTCATGGTTCCACCGTGATTTTGCGGTGACCCTGTTCAATTTTTGGCCACCCGCGCGATATTATTTAACCCCTTTAACCCCGACACAATTTTGGGCCAGGGCCGATTTTTGGCGGCTCAGGCACGCTTTTTCTGGATCCCATTCGAATTTTGGAGCATCTGGCGCGATATGTGCCGCCCCAGATCAATGTTCCGGGCCAGAATTGAGTTTTGCATGGTCACTGCTTGATTTTTAGAGACTCTGCCTTAATTTTTTTTAAGTTCTAATTAAATGTTTAGGCCACAAGCAGGATTTTTTTTTCGGGCCCCGGGCGATTTTTGGGGGATCCCGGCGTGATTTTTGGCGACACAACAGCGCATTTTTTTATCACCTCGACGTCGTTCTTTGGAGCTACCACCTCTCGGGGGAAGCTATTTTGATGGCCCCTTTTCATCCCCTCTTTGGTACGTCACCGCTCT